>WEKX01029489.1:6625-30063 GCA_013390025.1 Pitta sordida
GAAGACGGGATTGGGACGGGGGGCGTGAGCGCTGGCACGGCGCGCCGCAGCAAGCGGGACGGGGACAGGATCGTGGCGGGGGTGCGCCGCAAGCCCTGCAAGTGGGGCAGGGGGGAGCAGGGACGGGGCTGGCTGTGCGAGCGGGGAGGCGGGGGGGGGGGGGGAGCCGGGGCTGCGAGCAGGGGGGCTGGGGGCCTATCAGACTGAGGTTGCAGTAGGTTCTGTGCATGCTCCGAGGTTGCACAGCTCATGGAAAAATCACCCGCAAATACTGAAGCCCTCAAATAGCGGATCGCGAATACGCGGGGGCTCACTGTATATAAAAAGGCAGAAAAGTAAATCAGAGGCAACAAGTGAAAGAAAAAGGAGAAACTTCTCAGAATAAACATCCTTTGAACAGATTCAGAATAGAGTTGCTATTCTTTAAATTTAAATTGTTTAGTTATGTGATTAAAAACAGTCTTCCTCAAACATAGAACAAGGAGAGGAATAATGACAGGTAGAGGAACCCCAATAACCTAATCATAGCAAATGTAGCATCCTGACTTAGATACTCCAGAGCTGCCACAGGAGGACAAACAGCCCATTGTCCAGGTGTGAGACTTACTAGATTAGAATGAGAGGCTTAGGAACCAGGTGCTGGAGAATACATGGTTTAGATTGGGTACCTGCAGATACTAGGTAGTCTGAATGTTAGCTTTGTGAGGAATGAGAAGGTCCAAGCCAGGAGTCTGAGAGTCAGACACAGGTCTGGACCAGCTACTGGAGGAATACGTGTGTGCTTCTGTGTCTGTGCATGAGATAAGTGAGAAAAAACAGCAGAAAAACACTGCTATCAGTGCATGAGATAAGTGAGTAAAACAGCAGCCACCTACTGGATATACTGAGTGCCTAATATTAGCTACTGGAAGAATCCATACTATCTGTACATAGATGCATGTGTTTTCCACTACCAGGCTTTCAATCTAAATAATCAGTATTGTGTGCATGTGTGTCTATCAGGAGGAAGTACTTGGCCTTGCTACTGGCTGGACCTGGAAACATAAAGCTGCCACAGCCTTGGTTCGATGAAGTTACCAGATTTGTTAACTCCTAAGAAAGACAACCCGCTATGTTGGTACCAACTTCTGAGGAGAACTTAATTATATCCAAAAACTGTAACAGGACAAAATGCTGCCATGTATCAGTAAACGGCTTTGCTGTAGGCTACAAATTATCTATGAGAAAGACGGCAATTGAAGTGAAATTTTTCAACACTGATACTAAGCAAGTTCTGAGAAACAAACTAAGGAAAGGTTTTTTTAATTTAGGGTTTTTTTAAATTTAATTAATAACCTTACGTAGAATAACAAAGGTAAACATAGAATGAAATGGTATGTCAGTACTGTATTTACAATGAAGTTTATCTTAATTAATGAAAAATAGATTAATTTTGGAGGATCTTCTTCTACAACTGTTAATACTATCTACTACAAAAAATGCTGCAAAAATAAAGTGCATTATGCATACATCAGAAAAGCATATGTCCTATATCCCGAGATTAGCTCAGTTGGTTAAAACATGGTGCTAGTAACTCCAAGGTTAGGGGTTCAATCCCTGTACACTTAAAGAGTTCAACTTGATGATCCCTGGGGGTCCCTTCCAACTCAGAATATTCTGTGATTCTGTACTTATAAATGCACTTTTTGCACCTTGGACACCACTGAACAGTTATTTCTTGCACAGTTCTGTATTTCCTTATGTTATACAAATTTAGATATCTAATAACCTTTCGAGACAATTGAGAATTCAAATTCTACATACACTCTTCATCTGCCCAGAAGTGATTATTAAACCATAAAATTTAAAATTATGTTACTTACCTTGTTCTTTATACCAAATTCATAGACAACTTCTTTCTCTTCATCTCTCATTATTGGAATCTTTGAGCTATCGCTGGCATACAAATGACCTTTAATAACTGGTAACAAGTCAAAACAGGATTCAGCAACTTTCTTTAATGCCAAGGAAACTTTCTGGCAGTCAAGATCAATAATCTCCTTTACTGGTAGTGATGCTTCTAAACTAAAACTGTGTGATGAATGACTGATTTCACTGCTTTTACCATGGAAAGTCTCCTGCATTTCAGAGATCGTATTTTTAGCATTGCTGACAGCAGTAATATCACTGGGCTCCAGTTTTGGTTGTTCACTGTCCAACCTTAGTCTCTTGGCACTTCCCGGCATAGATATCTGCAGTAGTGTCCTTTTTTCAACACGATTGGATGAACTTGAAAACAATTGCTGATTTCGCACATTTTTGTCTTCATCTTTGCCTTCATTTTTACTGCTATCAGATTTCAAATTGCTCCCAGTTTTAACAAAAGCAGTTGATGCAGATGCAATTGCTTTGAATCCACCTATTTGAGACATAGGTCCTGGGAAACTCTGGCTGTCTGAAAAAGCACATCGGTTAAGCTGAATATTGCCTTTCAGAATGTTTAGTGTCCTTGCCCTCGCAGACAGCTCTGGATACATAGTGTCCAGAATTTTCACAGAGTTCTCCTGAGGAGCATCTGGACCAGCACTATCCGCTGCAAAGAGAGGAAATCTTCCTGGAACAGGAAGTGCATGCTTTGGAATAGAAGTACAAAATTTCAAAGGTGAAGAGCAAATCCTTTTACCTACTGCCACTTCTGAGGGTGAGGGAGGAGAAAATAAAACACCAGATTTTACTGCTTGACTATCTGTTAATGGAGATATGAGAGGAGTTTCACATAGTGGGGATATCAGGTCATCAAGAGGGGAGAGCAAACAGGATTGACTTCCTGAAGACATGGAACAGGCAGTTTTTGGAGGAGTAGCAATCAAAGGCAGTAGCAAGGGGGGCAGAGGAGGACCTATCTCTTGCCTGATTTTATTTATCATCTCAGATGAGTATTCTGTTGGCACAAAAGTATCAGCATTTGCAAGGACTGGCTGAGTAAACTTGAGAGCCTTTGTTTTTCTTTTACCTTGAAACAGTCTCTTTGATAGCTTAGTATGCATTACTTGGGCAGCTGTCTTGGTAGAAACAGTCAACATTTCAGATGGTTCTTGCTCTTTACACTTTGATTTATTGCTCTTTTTGAGAGTGCAAGAATCTGACTCCAACATACATAACTTCTCAAATACTGTCTTTCGTGGTTCAAAGGGCTGCCTAACTGTCTGACAATTGCACCTTACATCAGATAGGGCTGGATTTCGAAGATACTTGAGGAAAACTTCTTTTCTACTGCTACTATCTATAATAACATCAGTGTTGTTTTCTCCTATATTGCAAGAAGTCTGATTATTATTATATTCTTCAAACACTGAGACCCCCATATCAACACTGTGAAATAGACTTTGTTCCACATTTGACTGAAGTTTTGAAGAATCATTTCCTTCTAAGAAATTGTCAAGTGCTAACATTCGCATATTTAATTTACTGTTTTTTACAGTCAGTCTGCACTTTTCTGAGAATCTAGTTAACATCTTGCATAGTGATAATTTATTTTTTGAAGCATTTGGCTTCACTGGACTTTCTGTTAATAGCCCAGTTTTTAACAGACTTTCCTCTCTGTCGTTGACACATCCAGCTACATTAGAGTCAACAAGTTCATTAGAACCCTCAGTATTTTCAGAGGTTACTAATACACACTTTCTTTTCCAAGAGGCTGAGTCTTTAGGATAACCCTTCCCAGCCTCATTTGACCAGTCATTTGCAGTATCTCCAGAGGAGTTTGGTTCACAGTGTGTATATATATTCACCATGGTGCCTGCTTTTAGATGACTAACTGTAAAGGTATTTCCTGGGTGCATCATTGAATGAAGTTTGCATACTTGGTAATCGGCATCAACAACTGCATCACTTTCCAGAGCATCCACTGCAATTCTCTTTGAAGCTGTCAGTTCCTTTCTGAAGATGGGACTACACTTAACACATTTCACATATCTAGCTTCTTGTACAGAACAGTCTTTCTCTTCAGAGTCATTGCTCTGCTCTGGCATATCAAAATAATTTTTACACCTTTTAACGGCATTTTCCCCAGATTCCTCAAAACTGTCCAGTTCTTTGCTTTCTCCCCCAACTAACAGTGAACCAGTTCCGGAAGGATCTGTTCTAACCTCCCATTTAGAAGTCCTGCATCCTGATTCTTGACAATCAAACTTTTGAAGAAGAAAAGCATTTTTCTTATAAGAGTTTGCATCCATGATCTGTGATTTAACAGATGCCTGAGGTTCTTTATCTACTGGTTTCTCCTCATCTAGAATTTTTACTTCATTTTTGTGTACATATTCCTTCTCAGGGCAGCCCAGTTCTTTGCACATATTGCCTTTTTCAGCAGACAGGATCTCAGCACTCTCATCCAAGCCTTCTGAAGAACAATTAAATGTATTGCCGATAAACCAATTTGTATCTCCCTTGTTTTCCCATGAACAGGAGAAAGCAGTGTTTCCTGTGACATTAGTTTCAACAAAACCAACAACTTTTAAAAGACTGAAATTTAGATCAGGAGGCCTTGTGGATTCCAAGTCAATTCCCTCTTGCACAGGAGAATGTGTTTCTTCATTATTTATACAGCACTTCTCCAAGTCCTCTTGAGTAGAAAAAACCAAACAATTTTTATAATCCATTTCTGAAGTAGGCTGGCAGGTGATCTCTGAAATACCATCTTTCTTCACAAGATTCTTTTCGCAGTTAAATGAACTAGAAGAAGTCTCAGTCACCAATTCCTTGCTTTGTTTATTTAATTCCCCTTTTATTTCATCACATTTAACATTTTCAGTTATCAAGAACTGCCTGACAGTTTTTGCAAACTGTGCCTGAGAAGTAAGATTACTTTCTACTAAGACAGATTCAATAGTATCCTCTGTTGCTAACAGGTCACTGCTTTCTTCTCTGAAATCTTCTGGATTAACTTTGAATTCAGTCTGATGAGATTCAAACACTCCAAAATTTTGAGTATTGAACTGCTTACATTCTAATGTACTATACAAGTTTTCTGACTGTTTTATTTCACCTTTCACTTCTGTAAAACCTAACACAGAGGATTCACACTTAGCTACACTACTTCCTGCATTAATAATGCATGCTGTCTTTGTTAGTGCAAGTATACTTTCCAAGTTTGACTTCCCTTGAGATAAATTACTACCATTTTCTTCCTGATGTGGTTTTCTTTTAAAATATCCCCCCTTCTTTATGTCTACTAACTTTTCATTTTCTGTACTATGGAGTAACCCTGATGATTCAAGTATTTCTAGAACACTTCCTCCGTTAAATTTCATGGCTAGTTCAATAGTTGGAGCTCTGGTTACATTCATGTCTCCAATTTTGAGCTGTTCATCACCTTTTGGAAATGCTGACAATAAATTTTTGACTCCTTCAATAGTAGATACAGGTAAGTAATGGTTAGAGACTTTAACAGTCTCTAGTTCATATTCTCTATCCACTTCATCTTTTATTGTTTTCACATGTTGTTTCTCCAGTATCTCTTCATTGTCATATTTTGTTTCAGAGCACGGAGAGTGTGCAGAGATCTCTACAGCTCTAGCCATATTAGTTACTTTGGATACCTTTTTTGATTCTTTTTCAACCACTTCATTCTGTATCAATACACCACATTTCTCCTCAGAATCTTCATTTTGAAGCTCAATGCATTGCTTAGATGGCAAATGAGTAACACTTTGCAAATGAGTAACACTTTCTGGAACAGATACTTCTGTGGGAGTTTCTCTCTCTCCTAATAATCCATCTCTTCCTGCTTTCATTAATTTACCACGCTTTTCATGTGCACCCTCATTACCAGCAGCTCTGATTAAGGTTACATTCTCCTCTGTTTCCTCACTATATTTTTCCATTGGATTATAAGGCTTGAAACTTTGTAACACAAAGTCAGCTGAAGAACCTCCCTCTTCACTATGCATGTCCTCAATATCTCCTTTCTGTTCCTTGACGTCTTTCAATTTGTCTGCGGTTGCTTCAGTTAGTTCTCTGTTCTCAGTTTCCATATTCTCAGAAGTCTCCTCCAAGCAATCTTGGTTAGTTTCCATGTTTGCAATTAAAGTAGCAACTTCAGCTTGCTTTATTTCAGCATCTCTCTTCTCCTTGCTTGACATCTTTGGACTTATATGAATGTTCTTTTCATTCCAACTCAGTATAGGTGAGATTTCTGCATCAAGACCATGCTTACATGATTTGCTCTGTCTGTTACACTCTTCATTGAAGCTGATTACATTACAACTCAGAGACTGAACTTGGTCTTCTTGTAAAATATCCTCTGCTACAGAAGTATTGCAATCACCTTCTTCGTCACTAGAACATGTGACTTCTCCAAACAACATATCCTTCAATTAAAAAAACAACGTTAATATTCCAAACCTTACTACCAGTTTTAAGATCTTCTCTAATCAAGTACACTGGTGGCACTGACACGCAGTGGTTTTGAGAGATTAAGGCTAATGAACAAAATTACAACCTTCTCCATCACTGTTCTTCATGGCAACTGGTAACTCTATAAAGTAAGAGACTTCTTCACTTAGCTACTTGCATTCTAAGATTACAGGAAAACAGCATTAAAGTAGCATTTGACTTTCGAGCTCTGGAATTTTGCTGTGAAAGCCACACTTACATTGAATAGGAATTGGGACTCTTAAGTCTGCACCACTGGGAAAAGAAATCATGACAGCAAGTTGAGACATGGGTGATGGGGTGGTGGTTTTGGCTGGGGTAGTTAATTTTCTTCACAGTAGATGGCCCTGCCACATAAGCCCTCCGCTACCCTTCCCAGTACCATGGGGGCCAGGGACACCCTCTGCCAACTCATCACAGCGCCACAGGGGCTGGGGATACCTTCTGCTGCCACTCTCAGTGCCACAGCTTACTAGCATATTCACGGACAGCCTATCTTCGCAGATCATGGGCTTCACAGGACGTTGGGAATGAATCCCTGAACTGGGGAATGAAGCCTGAATCCCCGCAAAATTCAAAGGTCAACTGTACATAAATGCAGTCTAACAAAAAAACTTCCCACACGCGTGCTAGTCCATAATACCTCGTCCTCTCTGGCACGGGGACCGTTGGATGCTGCACTGCCACCACAGGGATCAGGCCCTGGCCCGGCCATGCCCAGCCGTCGGCACCAACAGCCAGCCCCGAGGCCACCACTGCCTGCGTCTGGTGCTGAGGATGCTCTACAAATAGCAGGACCTGGTGTGAGACAGTGTCTCCTCCCCCCCACCCCCACCCCATGGCTGTCATGAGAAGTGAGCCAGTGCTGTGGTATCAGCCAATGCTTTGGTGGTGGCAGGGCCAGGCACAGGGCCAGGCAGGCATCAGGACGCCTGCACTGTGCTCCCCATATGCTGCTGGACTCCCCTCCTGCAGAAAGAGGAGTTGCTCCTCCCCAGACTGAGCCCTCTGGGCTCCTCTACCACAGGGTGGGGAAGGGAAAAAGAACCCCAATCCAATGAAAACCCATGAAGGAGTGAGGTAGCGAAATTCGAAGCGTGAAACAGCAAGGTATTACTGTATATATACAGTCATACCTCCTTATTCACAGGTTACAGGTCTCCTGCAGGTCCTGCAGAATCTTTAATCTGCAAATATGGGTCGGACATTAATACGGCAAATTACTGCCAGAAATATGGCAACTTTGGAACACTGCAACATCTGAGCTCCTTACAGGCAGCGAGGAGTATAAGAGTCAGGTTTTTTGCCTTTAACTGCAGCAGCTAGCACTGGGAGGAGTGCTTTGCCTGGGGCTATGAATATTTGCATATGCACATATGCAGATATGTGCTGGCAAGTCCAGGCTGGCTGCCACGCCAGAAGGGCTGGAATGGCCACCATGTGGGCCTCTGTGTTACAGTTAAAGATTTCTTGACTCCTGGCAGGGCTGGCTCGGGCTGGGACCACTGGCCCTGGCAGTTCAGGACCACACCACCCTATGAATAACTGAGTAAAAACTGTGGGAAAATTTCCGTGAATATGAGAAGACATGAGGATGACAGCGCGAATAACTGAGGTGTAACTGTATATCTAATAAAGGGCTGTTATTAAATTTCAGTATTTTCTGGTCTCATCTTTTTTAATTCAATTTGCATAGTTGTCTTTAAACCAAGACAATGAGTAACTAATATTGATATTAAATAAAAAAAATATTCCCAGGAATATAAAATAATTTCCGCAGTCATTTTACGACCAAGTTAGTGACAAGTTCAATGCACCCTGAAACTCACCTGTGTAGTTAGTGGTGAAAGCTGTACTGGAGAAAGTAGAGCTGGGAGAGGCCTGGTCCAATTCAATATATCCATCACATTTCCTCCTGGGCCCTTTTGCTCCTGATCGGAGAAGCCTAAAATGCTGTGTTCCCTGCTTGTTTGTTTTATCACATCTACAGCTTTATCCTCAGTGCTCTGCAGACATTCTTCAGTAGTCTTGTTCTCAATACTATCATCTCCAAAAGGCTCAGTACTTCCTTCAAGTTGCATGGCTGTCACAGAATTTTGCTTGACAGCACTTTCCACTGAAGAATACCAAGGTAGTGTTTTGCTATCAGGCATCCTGATCTTTTGGTGGACTTGTACAGTGTCTAAGATAGAAAAATATTATTAAGAATATTTTACTCTCCAATTTCACTTCACAGCATTAATATATAATAGTAATAAAAATGCACTACCATATTTTCAAATTATATTCCCACAGAATAACTTAATGTAACTCCAGAAATACCTTCCGTACAGAGATGAGATGTTATTATTCACAAACAATTATTTTTTCATTAAAAAGGGATATATATGTGCAAAGAACTTCTTCCCAAACACTTTCTAATTTGGGTCATTAAGACTATCCTTCCCAATTTTTTTTCTCAGGAAGAACCACTCTTGATAGGACTGAAGGTTTTTACAGCTCTGTGATTTACTTCTGTCTTTGCCCAGGAATTCATGGTCACGAAAAGCAGGACCAGCATGCAGTGACACTCCCCACTCACACTGTAATTCTCAGCTTTAAGCAACCTGCAGCTTTCAGCCAGCAGCTATACTTGCAGGCCAGTTACAATTACACTATATCCTTGCTGCATTGCAACCTCTCCATTACAACCCCACAGATTTGCAAGGAAAATTTCTTGCAATTCAGTTTCAGAGACCTGCGAGGGTTCCCAGCCGATGCATGCGCAGTGCCTCTGCTTCACCTAGGGGTGGTGCCAGCTCTCCCTATGGGGCGGGATGGGGCCGGGCCCCAGGGAGGGTGCACGGGGAGGGCGTGCAGTTTCTCCAGCTTGCCGTGGCGCTTAGAGCCCTGCAGCACCATGCCCTGGTCCCTGACCTGGTCCTGTGTGTCTCCGTGCCCAGTCCCTACAGTGGAAGGGTCACACCGCAATATGCCCCAGGTGGTCACTGAGACCCAGTGCAGCACCACCACAAGACCTGCCATGCCGGGACGCCGTGGGCACGTGCATCGGGGTCGGGGTGGGGGAGCTGCGGCACGGGATTTGGGCTGTGGGAGCACAGCCACAGCAGCCCGGAAAAGCCAACAGATTCTCGGGGCGGGGTTCTCCTGAGTCAGAGGGGGCTCAGAAACGGTTCCCTTTGCCCCCCTGTGTTGACAGTCCGAGGGGAGAGGCAGAAAATGGTCTGCAGCACTCTGGAGTGCCAGGGGGTGGGGCAATGGGCATGGCCTGCATGCATATTAACGACCTGCACTTCTTTGCGAGTTTGGCTTTCTGCGAGACCCCTGGGCAGTCCCCTTCCTCGCGAATGAGGGGGTTTAACTGTATTCAGATTATTATTTATTATTATGCTGAATATGCTACAATACATATTACAAGCAAAAAAATGGAGGTTAACAGCTTAAATTTTACAACCCAACTATGTTACCATGTGTTTGCCTCAAACTAAAAAGAGGACTTTCATCCCATAAGTCACATTATATATTACAGAGTTTATAATGTTATAATAGTTACAGTTTAAAATCCACTTTAGTACACGAATCCACAAAATCCACTTTAGTACAGTGGTAAGTGTCCCCACCTGGCGTGTGGGAGACCCGGGTTCAATTCCCGCCAGGGAGACAGTGTTAAGAGTTGGACTCGATGATCCTTGTGGGTCCCTTCCAACTCAGAATATTCTGTGATTCTGTGACTACTTAAAAATACTCAAAAGCAGCTGATAGTAAAAATTTGATTTCTCGATTGCAACAACAGATTAAAATAGCTTTTAATTAAAAGAGTGTTCAGGTTTACTTTGCTGTTCAAACGAATATTGGATTATTTTCAAATACTCTAATTACACATATTCTTGACCAACCAGTCACTAAGGAATATATTTAGGCCTTTCAAAAAGGGGTTACACAAACAGTACTCAACTTGAATCTACTTTCTGTAACAGTCTTCTTTTTTCAGACCATGCCTTACCTCGAATAGAAGCTTAAAAAAACTACCAATATTTATTTTTGGTCAGAAAAACAGAGAGCTTCCAAAAAATTTCAAGATTCTGCATGCCCTCTTACCAAAGACAGGATCCTTTTCCTCATTCTTTCTTTTTCCTGTTGCAGTGTCAATGCACATCCAGAGTTCTTCTAACAAGAGCTTCACTTTTCCTGTTAAATAAATAAACCTGCTCTTATAGCACTTCTGTCAGTCTTCTCTGTTTCCAAAAATCCAACTCCAGAAGAGTTGCAATAAATTAATAACAACTGGTTCCACACAGAGAACAGTCTTGCAAGAAGTCTTACCTTTGTCTATATCTGCTCTAAAATCTTCACTTGAACTCTGGGTCTCTGCATGCTTAACTATTAAAAAGAGGAGAGGTAGAAAGGAAATATTTAAATGGAACAATACCACATACATATCTAAAGGCAATCAAAGGTAAACACTTACCTTTCCTGTACTTCTCTTTAATGACAGCATCAAGTTTTCCCTGTTAAAATTAAAAACTAGTAATTTTTGTGCCATACATAGTTTGAAGAGCATCTACTTTTACTGAGCATAAACTCTAAACCAACATTTCAAGGGTCATTCTTCAGCTGAAAAATCTCTTAAGGTGAATTGCTATGTTTAGTTTTTCAATATCCCAAATAAATTAAATTTTACTGTTTTAGTATCTCTGTTACTAGTAACTTCCTTTCTTTCCTCCAGAAATACTAAAAGAAGCTTCACTCAAAGACAAGGAAAGCCTTACTTGTGCCTTCTTCAGTTCCTTTTCAAGCCTTTTCTTTTCAGCTTTCAGTTGTCTGAAGTCCTGTGTATGCTTTGTTGCAGCCTCTTCAAGAGAAAGAACCAAAATTCAAATTAGAAACTACACTGTAATGGGCACTAATTTAAGTAGAGTCGGGTCTCCTATATTGCGGACCTGCAGTCTTAATCGGGTCCCCCGAAGCCCTACTTGTGCGTTGAATGGCAGCTCATTAATATGCAAATTTGCTCCGCACCCTCAGATGGCTCCCCAGCATTGTTTCAGCACTGTATTGCTGTGTATCGGTTGCCATGGTGGCTGTGCCAGGGGGTGGCAAAGCGGTGGAGCCCTGGCCATGCCTGGGGGGAGCGAGGAAGCGGCAGAGCCCAGGAGAGAGTGGCGAAGCGGAACCGCCACGGCTGGAACAGGACGGGTGGCCGAGCCGCCATGGCCAGAACGGGACAGGTGGCAGAGCTGCTGCCGCCGCGGCCGGGCCACCACCACAGATGTGCAGGTTGATTTGCATATTCATGCTGCCTAATTGAATAGTTATGCATGCCAGGTCACGCATGCGCAGTTGTGAAACGGTGCCTCCTTTAACACTGAAAAATCATGCCGCTAAGATGTGAAGCCACAATATGGGGGGTATGAAGTGGAAGAGGGCTGACTGTAGGGCTTACCACTAGTCTGCAAATCTAATTAACAGAGAAAAAAAATAGGATGAAATGCAAATATCCTGAAGTTATAGTTTGGGTCTTTAAAACAACAACTCATGCATGTAAGTATGTTGTCTTCCATTGTATATTTACTGAACTACTGCAATACATTTATTAGTATTCTCACTTATATAGAAGAATGAAGAATGGATCATAATGTAATGATACTGTACTGTAGAACAGTATACACCGAGTAAAAAAATTAAATAAAATTAAGAACAAGGTGCAGTGGGATTTTTACGTGCTTTATTTTCTTATTTAAGAGGGCTCTAGTTCAAAGATGAAAACGCCAGTCAGATGCTTTTAAAAAGATGCAGATAGTACTGAGTATTAATAAACAGAGAAGAGGACCTTATCTCTTGATGTCTAACAGACAACTGGGAAGAGTGCAGATGGGTAGGAATAGAGAGTGCCAGGTAGGTAAACGAGGACTGAAAGTGAGGTTCCCAGGACAGCAGAGAACAGATAGATGGAATTTATCTGATCAGGTCACAGAAGAGAGCATATCAAAAGAAAAGGCATTAAAAAGGCAGCTCAGGTGGTAAGCTGACAAAAAACAGTCATGGCAAAATTTCATATTGACAAAATATATGAGGTCTGAGACACATAAAAAACCCCAAAACTGTTCAAATAGTCACTGAAATTGGACCTAAAGGTGAAATAGAGAGGGATTTGGGAGTAATGGTTGACAGAAAACTTAATATGAGCCAGCAGTGTGCCCACGTGGCTAAGAGGGACAATGGCATCCTGGCCTGCATCAGGAACAGTGTGGTCAGTCGGTCCAGGGAAGTTATCCTTCCCCTATATTGGGCACTGGTCAGACCACATCTTGAGTACTGTGTGCAGTTGTGGGCCCCCCAGTTTAAGAAGGATGTTGAACTGCTTGAGAGGGTCCAGAGAAGGGTGACAAGGATGGTGAAGGGACTGGAGAATAAACCCTATGGGAAGCAACTGTGGGACATGGGGTTGTTCAGCCTGGAGGAGGCTCAGAGGTGACCTCATTGCTGTTTACAACTACCTGAAGGGAGGTTGCAGTTGGGTGGGTGTAGATCTCTTCTCTCAGGCTGACAGCACCAGAACAAGAAGGCATGGTCTTAAGCTACGCCAGGGGAGGTTTAGACTGGATGTTAGGAAAAGCTTTTTTTGCACAGATCCCTCATTGGAATGGACTGCCCAGGGAGGTGGTGGAATTGCCATCCCTGGAGGTGTTTAAGAAAAGACTGGATGAGGAACTCAGTGGCATGGTCTAGATAATGGGATGATGGGACAGGGAATTAGGTTATATAATAAAAAATAAAGAATAAAAGATGATGATATGACCCTGAGATTGGCTCAGATAGTTAGAGCATGGTGTCCACGGCTCTGGGGTTGTGGGTTATATCCGTGTATGGGCATTAGCCTGGGAGTCGGACTTGATCCTTCTGCGTCCCTTGCAACTCAGAATATTCTGTGATTCTGTGAAGCAAACTCTCTCAGTATTTTGTTCTGGTTCTAACAGAATTTGAGGTTTTGGAGGCAAATATGTACAAAAACCTGGCTGTCCTATAAAGGAACTCCAAAATTCTCATCAAAATGAACACCTTGTACCTGTACTTTACAGTAGGATTTAGGGGGTTTCTAACATTAAGATAGAAGTCCCTCAGTTCACTTTACTTCAAGCTATGGTAAGCGCAGGTGTAAGCAAGCTGTGAATGCAAATATTTGCCTTGCCAACTGACAGGACAAGTGAAATATCGGAAAGTTCTATGCATATCCTTCCTCTACTAGCAAAACACGAAAAACACATTGCCTGAGGTAAGTGCTTTATCTGTACTTAAAAACAAAGCAAACAAACAAAATGACCAACAAAAACACAGGTGCCAGTATACTTAAAAAGCAGAAAACATGTGCTAGGTTCACCATGTATTTAAATATGATTATAAAGATGACTAGAAGAATTCTGCCAGGATTATTAAACCATTGGAGCACATGCCCTATGAAAACAGGCTCAATGAACTAGACTTAATTAGCCTGAGAGGAAAACAAAATAAATCTTAAAAGGAATCCAAGAACAGCTTTCCTGTACAAGGAAGTATCAAAAAGATAGAATGAGACTGTTCACTGCTGTATGAGAGACAGCAGGCGTAAACTGAAACATGCGAGTTTCCAGCTGGTTATGAGGAAAAACATGTCAGTCATGCAGTGAATCAAGTTGCCAGCCAAACTCCATTCTTTGAGGTTTTCATGACCAGAAGCATCCTTCCAACTTCATTTATGCCATGTGTCTAAGATACTCAGAAAACATTTTGCAGGAGAGCTGATGTGATTCAGAGACTAAGCACCCCACATGGTTCTGCCCTACCTTGCTCCTTGGGGCCTCAAAGTTAAAAGTCACAATTACTTCTTTGGATAGAAAAGGAACCAAAAGATTCAGTAGGGCAACAATAGAGTAAGAGAGTATAGAAAGTTACCTTCAAGTTTCTTCACTTTTGTTTCCAGTTTCTTTCTCCTGTTAAAAAGAACACATTAATCGATCTTTTTTTTTAATAGAATTACATTGCATGAAAAACCAGAAAAAAATATATCTAGCTAGTTCGAAAAAACACACTTCCTATACCCAGGACCTGTGAGACCAATGAGTCCCTGAAAAATTAAGTGGCACGTTGCTGACATTCTCATACAAACAGCTATATCTGTTACAAATGCAGAGTTTGCTTTTAAGAGGGTCAATTCACTATCCAGGTACATAAATATGCCTTTATCTGCATCTTGGAGTTAAGAGGATCCCAGAAAACTGGCTTGTGTTTTTTGTATTTCTATGATGTAACGCAGACAGGTTAGGTTTACTCCTTAAAAACTATTAAGCCTTGCTTACAATGAATAACATCTAAGTGATGACATGACATTATTAGGAATAGCCTTCAGGATCACTTAGGTCCCAGTGTTTTGTTCAGGATATCCAGGTGTTTACTAAAATGCCAAACCAAACCAACCAAACAATTATGCATCCTGAACAATTTTGACTTCACTATTTTCAAACCAACCTTGTATGCAAAAAATACACAGAACTGGAAAACAAAAAAGTAGACAAGTAAATATTTGTTAAATCTCAATATCCCAGGAACAGCTTTTAAACTGTTGTGATAAGTAGAGGACTCTGTCTTGACAAACACAAGCTAGCAATGCTCAGTGATCACATTCATGAAGCAGAACACTCTTCATCTATTCATCTATTCCCCATATTAAAACCCATGTAATGGACTGAAATTTACAGCCTAAGCCTTTCTGGATATGCAGGGTTTAAATATCACTTCAGCCATTAACTGGAATATTTCGAAACCCCATCCATAAATAGGATGATTGACCACCTTTTGCACATTTAGTACTCAAAGCATTTACACTGTAAAGTAATGGACTGATGATCTTGTGCTTTCTCAGCCTGAATAGGTTCATACTCACTTCCCTATGTGACGGCTTTGGCAGTCAAGCCATAGGTGAGATTTCAGAAAAAAATTCCACATAAAACATCTTCACAGGAAAAAAAGTAGGGGCAATTGTACTTCAGAAAATAGAAGGTAAACTTCCATTTCTCTGCAGATTACTTTCTAACCAATGCACAGAACTACATCTACAATGCATGGACATTGGAAGCAAGCTAAGTTGACACGGGAAGGCTATAGAGATGCTTGTTTGCATCTGAAGATGCTGTTTGCAGAAGTTTCATTCAGCCAAAGCTCAATTAGAGTTCAAGCTGACCAGTAGTCTAAAGGACAATGAAAAGGGCTTTTCAAAGTATCTTAACAGAAAACAGAGGATCAGAAATAATATTGGTCCATTGCTTGACGAGGGATGCAGACAGCATAGACACGTTTAACGCCCTCTTCAGCTCTGTCATCCATCATTTGTAATCAATGATGGGCTCTGGGAACGCACAGAGATCTGTGCTGGAAGACCACAACTGGTAGGACGATAAATTTCCAGAAAACTCTGAACGTGTTTGAGACTTGCTGCTTCAGTTGGATTGCACATAAGTCTATGGGGCCTGATGGGATTCACGCCAAAACACTAAATGAGCTGGAAAATGTTAGCACAGGACCTCTCTACATTATTTTTCAATGGGTTTGAGAGTCTGGAGAGATCCCAGTCTTCATGAAGGGTAAGAAGGAAGATGCTGGTAATTACAGGCCTGCCAGTTTCTCCACTTACTGGTAAAATTATGGAGAAGGCTACTCTGAGTTACTGAAAGAAACTTTAGAAATTAAGTCACTGCTCTTGGCTAGCACAGGGTGAACAAGGGGGAAGTGTTGTTTAACTAATTAATTTCCTTTTAAAAGGTCACCTATGCTTTTGACTAAGGGAAGCCAGCAAATGTGCGATTTTTTAGATTTTAGCAAAGCTTTTGATATGTGTCTCTTCTGGATGAAATGTCCAGCATATAGCTAGACAAATCTGGAACTGTTAGGGGTTAGATTCCTTTTGGTGAAATTTTCCCATTACTACCAGGAGATGCTGGCAAAACTGAGGAAGGGAAAAGGTAACCCACTGACTTGAGACCACAATTCCTCAGAGAGGGGGGGTGGAAGACTTCATTGTTTCCAGCCTGAGAGCTGATGCCCATGATGGTCAGGTGGCAGGGAGATTCCCCACTCTAGGATGGCTGTGTGGGGGAGGGCAACACTGCGAGTGCTGAAGACAAGCGGACTGGGGGTGGAGAATGCATGCCTTTTCTCTCCTTTCACTCTGGACAAAAAAACCTGTTGCAGGTGACCAGCCCCAAGCTGGCTGTTTTGTTCTGGGTCTTTTTTTGGTTTTTTATGGGAGCAATCCCTGGGCACGGGCCCCGTGCTGGTGCTCTTTCTCCCGGCACTCTCTCCCTCTTGGTCCTGCAAACACATGTGTGAGGTCCCATTGCTCTCCCGTGACCAATCACCCTCTGTGTGCAGAACATTTTTCCAATATCCAGCATAAAACTCCTTTCACACAACTTCACGTCATTCTCTCAGGTTCTGTCACTGGTCACCACAGAGAAGAAATTGGTGTCTGTCCCTCCTCCTCCTCCCACAAGGACATTGTAGACTAGAAATGAGATCTCTCCTCCAGGCTGAACAGACCAAGTGACCTCAGCTGTTCCTTATACAGCTTCCTCTCCAGGCCCTTTACCATCCTTGTTGCCCTCCTTTGGACACTCTCTAATAGATTATATAATATCTTTCTTAAACTGGGGTGCCATACCAGTGCATGGCGAAGGGGGACAATCACCTCCCTCACTGGCTGGCAACGCTTTGCCTGATGCCCCCAGGACATAGCTGGCCCTCCTAACTGCTGGGGCACACTGCTGACTCATATTCAACTTGCCATCGATCAGGACCCTCAGGTGCCTTTCCATGGAACTGCTTTCCAGCATCTCATTCCCCAGTCTGTACATACCTCCAGGATTACCCAATCCCAGGTGCAGAACCCTAATTTCTTAAGATCTCCCTGAAGGGCTTCCCTGACTTCATTGGAGTCAACACCTCCCAGACTTCTGCTGTTTGTAAACTTGCTTAGTATCCCTTCTAGTCCCGCATTCAAGTAATTTATGAAGATGTTGAAGAGCACAGAGCCCAAGATGGAGCCCTGTGGAACCCCACTAGTGACAGGTCACCAGTCTGATGTTACCCCATTCATTATTACCCTCTGTTCTTTACCCATGAGTCAATTGCTGACATGTGTTTATCCAGCTGTGTGCTGGACATTTTGTCCAGAAGAATCCTGTGAGATTGTATCAAAAGCTTTACTGATACCCAAAAAGATGACATCAATTGGCTTCCCCTTGTCATCTAGGTGGGTTACCTTGTCATAAAAAGAAATCAGGTTTGATAAGCAGGGCTTTCTTCCCATGAAGCTGTGCTGGCTGTGACCAATGACAGTGTTGGTTTTGAGGTGTTTTTCGAGACTTCTCAGAATAATCTTTGCCATAACTTCACCAGGCACTGAAGTGAGACTGAAAGGACTGTAGTTTCCAGGAAGCTGCTTCTTGCCCTTCCTGAGAATTGGGACCACATTCACCAGCTTCCAGTCAGCTGGGACTTCTCTTGATTCCCTAGATATTCAAAAAAATCAAGAGATTTTTGCCACTCCTAGTTCTTTGCCCTCAGCTACCTCTTTGAGGATTCTAGGATGAATCCCATCAGGATGCATAGATTTGTAGGGATCTGGCTGGAGCAGCACAGTTTCAGGGTCGACTGGGGTTGATCATTCTCTCAGTCAAGCTCCTCCAACCCAGGGCCCCCTTTGTCCATCACCGATGTTGACGACAGAGGCAAAGAAAGCATTAAACACTTCTGCCTTGTCTCTGTCAGTTTTTGAGGTGATCATCCTCATCCCGTAATGAGCCAATGATATTTCTACAGTGCTCATCGCCATTATTACATTTGAAAAAACTCTTTTTATTCCACATTTCTGGCCAACTTCAACTCCAGCTGAGCTTTGGCCACACGAATTTTCTCCCTACAGCAGCAAGCAGCAACTCTGAATTCTTCCCATGTCACTTGACCTTGCTTCCTCTAGGCATAGATCTTCCTTTTTTGCTTATTTCGAAGAGAAGATCACTGTTCAGCCAAACTGGCCTTCTGTTTTGACAGCTTGACTTCCAGCATTTGGGAATTACCTGCTCCTGTGTCCTTAGGAGGTCATGTTTAAGAAGTAACCAGCACTGATGGACCCCAGCATCTGTGAAAACATTTTCTCGGGGGACCTTACTTACTAATTCTCTGAGCAGCTTAAAGTCTGCTCTCCTCATTGGAGCTTGAAAATGTATGCACAACTGCGGCTGACAGAAAGCTATGCTAACAGAAGTTGCATTCCCGTAAGAGGGGAATTGTGATCCCTGTAAATATTCAAATCTCATACAGACAGGGTCCTGAGCAAACTTTGAAACTGGCTCTGAACAGCAGATTGGACAGAAGGCCTTGAGAGATAATTTCTGACCTAAATTATTTTACAGTAACTGTAGATTAACAATTATTATTCTGCTTCTGCAGAAACATAGCTTTCAAATTATTGAACTCATATGACCTACTGCTTGAAATACCTCAGAATCAGAGGTATACAAAATGGCTACAGCATCATAGAATTCAGGTTGAGCTTGGAAGTGTCTTCTGGAAGTTATCTTGTGTAATCCACCCTGCTCAAGCAGGGCCACCTACAGCTCAGGACTGTCTCCAAATGGCTTCTGAGTATCTCCAAGGATAAAGAGGTCACAAGCTCCCAGGTCAACCTGTGCCAATACTCAAGTTATTCTCAGAGGAAAAAAATGTGTTTTCTGATGTTCATAGGGAACCTTCTCTATTTAAGTTTTTGCCCTTGGCTTCTTGTCCTATCACTGGGCTCCACAGAAATGAACCTGGCTCTGTGTTCTTTATACTCTCCCTCCAGGTATTTATGGACATTGATGATACCAGCTGTGAGATCTCTGTTCTCCAGACTTAGCAGTCCCTATTTTGTCAGTGAAGAGATGCTCTCATCCCTTAATCACTTTCATGGTCCCCCACTGAACTCATGCTACTATGTCCATGTCTCTCTTGTACTGAGGTGCCCAGAATTGAACACAGTACTTCGGGGGTAGCCTCATCAGTGCTGAGCAGAGGAGAAGGAGCACCTCCCTCAGCCTGCTGGCAAAACTTTGCTTGATGGAAATCAGGATACACACTTGTGGCAAAAAAGGCTACAGGGTATCATTGGCTTATGACCAATTTGGTGTCCAGCAGTATCCCAAGCTACACTCCAACTGAGTGGCCTTCAGCATCTCCTGGTGTATGAGGTTGCTCCTCATGAAGTGCAGGACTTCCACTTCTCTTTACTGAGCTTCCCAACATTTGTCAGCTCATCTCTTCAACCTGTCAAGCTTGTACTGCATGGCAGCACATCCCTCTGGTCCATTAGCCACTACCCCCCACCTTTGTCACTGGCAAGCTCACTGAGGGTGCGCTCTGCCCCAACATGCAGATCATTCACAAAAGCGTTAAACAGGACTAGACCCACTATGTAGCACCCTCTGTCCTCTCACAGGGTACACTGCTACCTACTGGTCTCCAGCTAGACTTTGCACTGTTCATCACCACCTTCAAGGCCCAGCCATTCATCCAATTTGTGATCCACCTCACTGTGTGCCCATCTAACCCTGAGGGTCTATGAGGCCGTTACAAAACACAGTATCTTATTTAAGGCCTGGTAGACACTGGCCACCACTCTCCCCTTATCTAGCAGGCATGTCTTTATCAAGACAGTCAAGTATGACTACCCTGTGGTGAGGCCATGCTGTCTACTCCCAAGGAGCAACTTATCCTTCGTGTGCCTGGAAGTGAGTTCCAGGATGAGCTGCTCCATCACACTCTCAGGAAACCAGGTCAGGCTGACTGGCATGTAGCTCCTTGGGTCCTTCTTCTTTAAGATATAAATGACAAGAAACAAGCAATATATCTATACTGACAGAGTATATTGGTAGGACATTAGGGTGGTCAGTTCCCTCTTAAGATGCAGTTAGTAATGGTGTAGCTGCCCTCTGCTGCTCTTAGGTGGGATGATGTGCTAAATATTCCACTAAGTCCACAACACACTGAATAAACCTACATGTGAAATAAGTGTAGTCTGGCAAAAGAACTGACAACAATGCTAGTCTGCATGTACAGTCTTTTGGGCAACAGTGGCATGCTGCTGTGCTTGTGAGTACCATGTTTCACAAGGCATGTAAAGATACCAGAGTATCTGATTTGAGAGACGCTTGAGTCACTCGATCACCTCCATGCCCCTTTGTTAGACTCTGTCCAGTGTATCTAAATCTCCTGTACAGAGGAGTCCAGAACTGGGCACAGTACTCCTGGTCTGGCCTCACCGTGCTGAGCAGAGAGAACTGATCACTTCCCTTAACTTGGTGGTATCACCAAAACGGCTTAGGAGCATCAAATTTAAAAATCATAGCCAGCTTACACAGAAGTAAGGAGTTAACAGTGGGAGTCACAATGGGATATGTGCTGAAACACATAAAAAATAAAAGCTAACTACATAAACAGCAGCAGCGTCTTAGAATTCCAAGTCACCAGAGAGCAATCATTGATTTTGATAAATGCAAAGTAATGCACAATGGAGAAAAACAACCACAATTACCAACTCATAACACCCAGCTATGTATTAGCGGGTTCTCTTTTGAGAGCATTAGTACATTCCCACCCAATATTGGGAAGGCACATCTCCTTGATTCAGCTGATTTAAAGACTAGGAGCATTACAGGTTAAGCAGCAATCATTAGAGTGTCCATCAAGAGCTGTAAGAGATGGTAACACACACATATGCTCCACGCAAGGAAGCCTTTGAGTGACTGATTACTGGAAAAGCAAACTTTGGGAATTACCAAGGTACAGCTTCAAAATATCCTGCACTATAACAGCAAAAATTGCTTCTGCACTTTTGGTGCCAAATCCCTCCTGCTCATTTCCGAACATGGCAGACAGTACACCCTGAAATGCTGAGCAATTCCTTTAAAACAATTATTTTAAGGACTGATTTTAGTGTATTTTGGCAATATCATTTCTATACTAGCCTCAGAGACTGACTTATCAGCATAACTGAAATGGATGGAAAAAACAAAGAGCCAAGACTAAAAACCATTGAACACTGGAAAACTACAGCTTTTCCTCAATCTCATCTTGTTCTTAAAAAATGTTTGCTAAACAACCACAAAAAGCCACTTCAAGACAAGGTAATAATTAAACTAACACTGCACTCAAGAGTGTTCGCTACAAAATTGAACACCATTCTTCCATCAAATCTAAGAACCCAGAAGCACAAAAATTTTAGCAAAATGGAAAACGTAACTAGGTGAGGTACAAGACCAAGTTCTGGAATATTTAAGAGGGGGGAAAGAAAGGTTGTTAAAAAAAGACGCATCACTCACACAACATCACTGTTTACTATTTCTTCTTTAATTTTAACATATTCCAGTTGACTCTCATGATAAATCTTGAGAGAACTCTGTGAAGAAGGAAAGCACAGTTAAAATCTGTCCAGGCTGAGGGGAAAAAAGAGATAGACAGCAAACACCTTATCTATCCTAATGAAAACAGTGCACAGCCAAAAAAGTAAATGAGACAACAAGCAAGTTGAAAAGTCAGGTTATCCTCCTAGTTACAACAAACAAACAAGTAAATCTCTATATCTTTTGAGTATGTGCCTCCAACACCTATTGAGACAGGAAATCAAAGTTGAAATCGAGAGCACATGTATTATACATCATACATATAATCCTGCTTCTTTCTGAAAAAGTTCCATCAGGACATTAGTTACTAATGCTTGCTGAGGGAAGAGGACTTAAAAAACACTTCTAACATAGAAGTAGGCACAGTAACAAGACAAATATTATTATCCTGTCTTATATGTACCAGCTTGAAAAAACTACAAGAAAGATATTGGGGGATTTTTTTCAGAAATAATAGTTAACGTATAGGAAATACATATATAGTAATCCCTCAAATATCATGGGGTATCGGTTCTAGAAACACTGCGACAGTTGAATTTCATGAAGTAGCGATTCATACATATGTAAATGCTGTCCACCCCCTCAACGCTTGGCTGTGGCAGGAGGGCAGGCCCAAAATCCCCGCCCAGCATCACTGCAGGAAAGGCGCAGTGGTCAGCTGTTTCTAAAAAGCAAAACTGAAAAAGAAATTGGTTACTGTTCCTTTAAGCAGTGCTGCAGCAGCAGCTTTTTTTTCCTTTTCTTTTTGTCCCAGAGAAAGGTGGGCGGGGGGTGGGAAAGGCATTGCAGGCATCTTTGAGAAACCTTTCTTTCAAGTTTTTTTGGTGTTTGGTAGATTCACACACTGTGATTCATTAATTAGCATGCCAATAGGCAAAGTCTTTGCTGGCTGCATTCAATCAACATATGAACTAAAATGTTAATAGTGTGCCAAGGATCATTAGGAGACATGCACAGCTGAGGTCTTGGCAGATGCGTGCATATCATAGGTAGAGAAAATTAAGTGCAGTAATACCTCACTGCATTGCAACTACTCCATTGCAACCTAGCTGACTTGCGAGAAATTTTATCTGCAAATTTGCCTCAGTAATTCAAGGACCTTCCTGGTGGATGTATGTGCAGTGCCTCTGCTTCGCTGAGGGGCAGTGCCGGCACTCCTTGTGGGGCGGGACTGGCCTGGCCACATGGGGAGGGCGCACAGTGCGTCCCGCTCCCATGGCTCCGTGCCCCAGTCCCTGCCCTGCTCCTGTGTGTCTCCATGCCCTGTCACTACAGTGGAAGGCCCACACTGCGGTATGCCCTGGGCGGCTGCTGAGACCCAGTGCAGCACCACCACAAGCCACGCCATCCGCTATGGGACTGCCCCCCACCAGGCACGTGTTACTGTTTCCATGGCTTCAGGTGGGGAAGGCAATGCAGTCTGTGCCCGGGGACTGCCACCCGGCACACCTGGTGATGACGTGGCCCCAGGGAAAGTGCCCCACGAAAGTGGGGCTGGGCTGGCCGCGGTGGTGGTGGGGCAAGCGCTGTGTGCTGGGACGGGCCAATGGTGGGACG
>WEKX01029489.1:30124-49694 GCA_013390025.1 Pitta sordida
CGTGTTACTGTTTCCATGGCTACAGGTGGGGAAGGCAATGCAGTCTGTGCCTGGGGACTGTGTGCCTGGCGCACCTCGTGATGACATAGCCCCAGGGAAAATGCCCCACAGAAGTGGGGCTGGGCTGGCCGCGGCAGCAGTGGGACAAGCGCTGTGTGCTGGGACGGGGCAGCGCCGGAAAGTGCCCATGCCACCACTGCAGCTGCTGTGCCAGGAGAAGGCTTCTGTTCCCCCATGCCCTACCCCAGCTGCAGCGGCGGGAAGGGGTGTTCTGCTGAGTCCATACAGCCAGCGCTGCCTCTCCCAGGACCGGCAGATGTTAAAGAGAAAAAACCTCCAACACTGATGCCACCCCTCACCACAAGGGACACCGGGTGTCACAGTGTTGGAAAGTTAAGGTTTTCCAAGCTCCACAAGCGCTGATCAGAGCCTGGGGACACCCCTTCTCCACCACAGCCCCAGAGCCTCCCCCCCGTGGAAGCAGCACAAGCATGGGCAGTGGCAGCAGTCCAGCAGCAGCTGTGGAAGCAGCAGCTTGGCTGAAGAGAAGCCCAGGGATTGTCCGGGGATATCCCCAGGCAGAGAGGGCTCAGAAACGCTTCTCTTTGCTCCCCTGTGCTGGGAGAGCCCATGGGGAGAAGCGGAAAAACGCTCCCCAGCGCTCCTGATTGGCTGGGGGTGGAGTGATGGGCGTGGCCTGTATGCATATTAATGACTCGTGTGTGTTTGCAAATTAGATGTTTTGTAACACCCTGACAAGATCCATTCCTTGCGAAGGGTGAATTATTACTGTATTTCTAGTCTCAAAAAACACAACAGGAAAAGCTAAGATAAAGAAATAACTTTACTGCAATGTTTTGACTCGGAGTCAGTGGCAGGAGTGGAAGCAAACTTCCCCAGCAAGAAAACCGCAATATATTGAAGCCATGAATTGTAAAAGGCGAAGTAGCGGGGTTTACTGTATTTAGGTGATATGAACAGTTAAAAAGCTTTTCTTCTGTGGAATATATTTCAGCCAAGTAATGGGAGAGAAATTAGGAACAAACTCTAGAAAATAATAATGTAAAAGCATATGTTCAAAATGCTAACAGAAGCATAGCTCTATTTTGCATAGACCCACTGCACCTTTTCAGTAGTACAAGTTACACAGGAAATCTCCGCATATTCGCAGATCCAATTAGTTGCGGTTAATTTTTCTGCAAGTTGTGCGACCCCGCACATATCATGAACTCACCCAGCCCATGAATATGAAATGAGCTCATGAATATTTAAGTTGGCCTCCCCTGGGAGCCACTGGGCCAGCCCAGCCCTGCTGGGGTGTGTCTAATGTGAACATGTGGGTTTTTGCAGCTAGTATTGTTCTCCACCGGGCTTGCCGTTGTCTGTGTGGGAGAGTGGGAGCAGGAAGCACCTTCCCTCAACTCCCAGGGTCGGCAGACGGGTGCCCGGCTGCACTGAGTTAAGCTGGGGTGGGCACCCATGCCAAGCCAGGGTGGGCAGAAGCCTGCCCATGCCACCAAGCAAAGCCAGGGCAGGCACCCATGCTGAGTTGGGGGGAGTGGGTGGCCAGATTCCCCCCCTGAGCCCCACACACCTCAAGTTCAAACAGAGTTTGCCTTTTTTGCCAATTCCCCCATCTGCCTAATACAACATCAAAACGATCTATGAGTTCCCTGCATTCTACCTGGAGGGACACAGTCCCACAGTGGTTCCTCAGCCCGCTGCCACTGCATGGAGGTTTGGTAGAGCCCTGCCGTCGGTTGGAAGCCTGGTGTTGCCACTGCTGCTGCAGCAGCAGAAGCCCAGGACTCGCTGCAGGGGCAGCGCAGCCACAGGGAGTCCTCCCTGCCCTGATTCCCCGGGACAGGGCAAAAGGCACTTGCTTTGCTTTCCTGGAGCGCTACAGAGCAAGCCATGCTCTGTAGGACCAGCCTCTATAGCTCATTAGTGGAGGGGGCAGGGCTATGGGCAGGGCCTAACTGAATATTCATGGGTAGTGTATTACTACAGATTCCATGACTCATGGGACCTGCACAGAACTGACCCCCTACAAGTTCCAGAGGATCACTGTATTTAGTAATCTGAGAAGATTAGAACAGAAAACCAAAGGCATCTGAGTGTTTCCACTTCCTTTCTAATTGAGGAAATAAAACCCAAATAATCTGATCAAAAATCATAGGCACTACAACAGCCTAAACTTTTTGTCTTTGAAACCTGCTGTCATCTAATCAATTTCACTGAAACCCCAAGCTGCCTGTCCCAATGAGTCAAAAATAACAACTGGGCTCATTAAAGTCAGCTTCATTAAGATGAGCATTAAATACGTATATACATTTCCTTCAACAGAAAAAGTGCAAATCATTTAAACCTTACAAGCAGACCTTTTTCTCTTCTAACTCTGCCTTCAAGGAACCCAACTCTTCCTGGCACTTTTCCAGAGGCAGAATTTTCTGTAACATCTGTTCCACTTGGCAACGAAGAGCAGAGATCTCTCTGAAATGGAATGTGAAATTACAACAGAAGTTGCCAAAAACACAGGATCTTTAAGCTCAATATTCTGATCCTTCAGTCAAGCATCTGAGTATTTTGCTTTTTTCCTATAGAAAATATGTTGTAAGAGATACCCAAAGGCTTTTAAGGGTCTGAGGACTCTCATTTTTCTATCTAACACCTTACATTTAAAGAAAATTCAAGACCTGATTTAAAAACACTACACTAAGCCTGAAGCTAGATGTAAGCAGACAGCATGTGTCCCACAGGCGTGCTGCCTACACTGAATTAACGGTAACAAGTGTCTCTGCATACACAGTGCTGCAAAATAAGAGCAGAGTCCAAGTGCAGGAGTCTTCAGTGGGTAGGATGGAGTCCATAAAAATTATAGGCTGCCTCTTCCTCTATAATCGAATAAGCAACGGCACATAGCCACAACTCTAAGGCAAAATGCTTCATACAAATATGGCCTTCCCTAATAGGCTTACATTTAACCACCACCAAAAGATGAGGTCCACATCTCTACTTGGTCACTTAAGACTCTTATGTGATACTGTGGTAACTTGTTAGCTTAGCTGCCTCAAGGTCTGTCAACTGAAGAAAAAAGATAAGCCTATTTCAACTTTGGAAGAAGCCTCATGCTTCTAGCAGGTGCATGAATGTTCTGATGAATGTTCTAAATACAGATTGAAAACCATCTTAGAAACTTGTGAGACAGAAAATAAATGAAAGCTAAGAGCATGAAAGCAAAAATTATTTCCAGAAGCTGACTGGCTTTGGATAAAGACTGCCGCCTAACTGGCAGGAAGACGGCCGTTTATGCAGCTAAGTTTCTCACAAAATATATAATAAATAATGCGGGGCATTGCAGAAGGAAAAAAACTATAATCATCATCATCATAGAGGAAAAAGAATACGAGATCCCCAACAGAAACCTGATGTGTCCTGTAATTTCTTTCATTGTCGATATCCTTGTTGATACTCCCCACAACACAGGGCCAGGAAAGAATCCCACACAGCTACAGTAG
This sequence comes from Pitta sordida, assembly GCA_013390025.1. Classification (NCBI taxonomy): domain Eukaryota; kingdom Metazoa; phylum Chordata; class Aves; order Passeriformes; family Pittidae; genus Pitta; species Pitta sordida. Next base: position 33,643 of record WEKX01029489.1, read on the forward strand.
AAGAAAGACAGACTTCTCTGCTTATCAAGGGTACCTTTACTAACTATGGCCTAGGAAGCATGGTAAAAAGAACATACCAAAAGTTCAGCCAAGATCTAGGGCTTCTGCTATTACAGCATCAGACTCCTAAAGCTAACCACAGCACAGAGAACATAGCATCTTTATTAAACAACATAAACTTACCGTTCAGCAAACTGAAGCTGTAATCTCTTGTTAAGGTAGAAAATAAAAACAATTTATCAATGTCCTTAAATGTATCTCAACTCAATTGTCACTTGCAAAGAAACATCCAATAAAGACTTCCTCAAACAAAAAAAACCTCAACAAGACTTGCAGAACCAGGTGTTTAATACATACATTTCAATATGTTGGAAGTGAACTTCTGCTGTTATATGAAAAAAAGAGTAACTCTCAACAACACATTTCAAATAGACCATCTTGAACCACGTATTAGACATGTCGATCTTAAGTAGATACAGTCATCCTCCGACTTCTGCAGAGCCCCAGGTCTTCATCCCTTGTGCAAAGCCTGTGATCCATAAAGGTAACAAGCTCATGAATCTGCAGTTAAGCTCCACGCATTGCCCTGCCCTCCTCAGCTCTGGAGCAGCTCTGGAGCATTCTCAGACCCATACCGTGGCCTGTGACACATCAAGAGAGCGAAGGGTGTGTCTTCTGACTCCTCCCCACAGCATTCCCTGCAGCTTCCCAGGTGGCTTCCAGCGCAGATCCTGCCAGGACCAGGCTCTCCTCACCCACAGGGCCACAGCCCCAAGGGACAGCCCTGTTTTCACTTGGTGCTGTGTCAGACCCCTCAGCTGCCCCGGTCCCTCCCAGATCCTGCCAGTTGCAGATGAGCCCTATTGGACCTTGCGCCTCTGGCTGGGCACTAGGTGCTGGGTGAGGCAGGTCCGGGGTTCCAGGAGCCCTCCCCACACTGTTGGGGCTGCTCCCTCCACCAACGCTGCTGCAGTCCTGTCTCCTGCTGTCTCCCAAAGGGCCCCCTTGGCGAGGTGGGAGGGCGGCTGCTGCAGGAGGCAGATGTGCAGACAGTGGCCAGGGCCGGGGCCCAAGCATGGGTGAGCACGGCCTCAGCACAGCCCTGAGGCTCCGCTGGCACCAGCCAGACTGACACCACTGAGCCCCAGCTCCAGGAACCACCAAGCGCCCCCCACCTGCCACCCCTGCAGGTAGCTGCACCATGGGAGCCGGGGACACCCTCTGTCACCGCCCGCAGCACTGTGAGGGCTGGCATCAGGGTGCCCTGCTCCCGCCATGGTGCAGTCAACTGCAACTCCAGAGCCTCCACCGGGATTGGACCAGCCAGAAAATGCCCCATAGCCTTTCCCAGGGTGGGATGAAGCTGTTAGGCGCAGATTCCCGGAGGCATAATCCCAGGAGCACCAGGTGAGAGCCGCCATGGCTTCACACCCCAGCTTGGGTCTGCTCACACTGCCGCCCCTCACCACAAATCAACGACGATTAATTAAAAAGAAATCGAAGGAGGGGCAAAGCCTCCACAGATGCTGCGTGAGGCCTGGGGCTGCGCCCTCCCTTCCCTGCACCCTCCCTTCCCTGTGTGTCCCCGCTCCCCAGCCCTGAGTCCTCCCTGTCTCTGAGGCTCTGCTGGGCACCAGCCAAACTGACCCCACCAGGCACCAGCCCCTAGGGGCCACTGAGCAACCTGTCTGCTGCCCCCACAGGCAGCAGCACCATAGGGGGATGGGGGCACCCTCTGTCACTGCCCATAGCACTGTAGCGGGGGCGCCAGGGTGCCCTGCTCCATACGCCACTGTGGTCGCCCGCTCTCCTCTGCTACGGCTGCCCCAGGAACACCCCCTGGACCCACCTCGCCCCGCACCCCCAACTTGACCAGAGGCACAGTCCATCCACAACTGGCAGGGTCCAGGAGGGACCAGGGCAGCCAATGGGACAGCCCAACCTGAGGTTTGACACAGCACTGAGTGAAAATAGGGCTGGTCCCTTGGAGCCACGGCGCTGTAGCTGTGAGTGGTGAGAGTCCAGTCCCAACGGGACCTGCACTGGGAGCTGCCCAGGGAGCCACAGAGAATGCCACGGGCAGGGGTCAGAAGACACCCTCTTCACTCTCCTGATTTGTTACAAGCAGTCCCAAGAACATCTCACAGCTGCTTTGGAACCGGGGGTTGGGGGGAAGCAATGGGCAGGGCTTAATTCCATATTCATATGCTTCTTTACATACTAGCTCTTTGTGGTGCCCTCTGTGCATGGTCAGAGGGTAATTTTCATACAAGAAAAACCAGTGAAGAACTGAACCCGCAATAAGCAAAACCACAAAGTGGTAGGGGTTCACTGTAGTTTTAATTCCAAAGGCCTATTTCCTTTAAAAAACCTACCCAGTTTGTTCTTACTAGAGACATCATCTCTTAAGTTAAACCTTAAAGTCTCAAGCACTCTTATAAGAAATGTTGCAACTATACTAATTCTGTAAGAACACTAATAGAAAAGTAAAGGATATCAGTGCACTTCTGATGGTATTCTATCAGCAAACGACTGCAAAAGAAAACAAAAGACATTACTTTTTTTTTTTCTCCTCACTTTGACAATCATGTCTTAGGACACACTTTCTGTATTTACCTATACAGCAAAAGTAAAGGCAAAAGTGGTTTGCATTTACTGATAGTAGTCAATATAACCTTTTTATTTCATTAAGCCACTCAAACCTCAAATCAGACTGCTTTCAGATAGGGGGAAAAAAAAGCAGTTACATGAATTTGTAGCCTTTAACTAATTGCAATATTTAAAAAATAAGCATATTGTTTAGGTAAAGAATGTTATACATATACATATAGAAAGATACGTATATTACATGCTACAAAACTTAAAAGGATCTTTTCCTAAAAAAAAACCCTCATACATCTCAGAAAAGTAATTCAAAAGATCCTATGAATCTTTACATTATTCTCCTAGAAGCCACAAGAGGGTAACACAGTGATCCAAGAGGACACCACCAAGGAAAGTTAACTTTTTTCTTTCACAGACTCACAGAATCAGTAAGGTTGGAAAAGACCATAGAGATCATTGAGTCCAATCCATCACCTGCTACCTGACCTATTGCTATCCTGTTACCAACACACCATCCTATTATCTAGATCATCCCACTAAGTACACCATCCAGTCTTTTCTTAAACACCTCTAGGGACGGTGACTCCACCACCTCCTTGAGCAGCCCATTCCACTGAGAGATCACCCTGTAAAAAAGTTTTTCCTAACGTCCAGTCTAAACCTCCCCTGATGCAGCTTAAGACTGTGTCCTCTCATTTTGTCACTGGTAGACTTAGAGAAGAGACAGACCCCCATCTGTCTACAAATTCCTTTCAGGTAGTTGTAGAGAGCAATAAGGTCTCCGCTCAGCCTCCTCCAGGCTAAACAATCCCAGCTCTCTCAGTCGCTCCGCACAGGGCTTGTGTTCCAGCCCCTTCACCATCCTCATTGCCCTTCTCTGGACACATTTGACAACCTCAACATCCCTCTAAAACTGAGGAGCCCAGAACTAGACACAGTACTCAAGATGTGGCCTATCCAGCACTGAGTACAGAGGGAGAATAACTTCCCTAGTCCTACTGACAACACTATTCCTGATGCAGGCCAGGATACCATTGGCTTTTCTGGCCACCTGGGCACACTGCTGCCTCATGTTAAGTTTTCTATCCACCAGCACTCCCAGGTCCCTTTCCACCTGATCCTCCTGCAGCCCACAGCTCTGCATGGGGTTATTGTAACCCAAGTCTAGGACCTGGCACTTAGATTTGTTAAATCCCACACTATTGGATTCAGCCCATCTATCCAGCCTGTCAAGATCTCTCTGCAGAGCCCTCCTACCTTCTTTCCTCAAATGCTACATTTTTTATGAACAAAGAAAGGACAAGAAAAAGAAATACCATGGCAGTCACTCCAGTACAAAGAGGGCTGGATTACTTTCTCTTGCAAAGTTATAAGTAAACAAGTAAGGCAAAAAAGAAAGGCTGAGCTGCAAGTAGCCAAAAGACGCAATTCCCCCAAGAAATGTGTGCACTGGCAAAAACAAGAGTGACACAAAGTTTGGAGGTCACAAAAGGCCTCACAAAGAGTAAAGGAGCTTTTAAAAAAGGGCCCCGGTTAAATGATCCAGAGTGTGCTCTAGTAAAAACATTTCAGAAATCAACGCAGGACTCGAATTTAGACTCACTCAAGACAGATTGACACATACCTGGAAACGAGTACATAAAAAATAAACCATTACAGTTAGCAGACCCAGCATGGATAGTAGGCCATGTTATGGAGCTATACATAACAAAGTTTCATATTCTGTTGCAAACAAGCATATATTAAGAGTTGTTGAGGAGGATTGGAAGTGATCACAGAAGAGAAAGCAAACTATTACATGCATTTTAGAACCTTACTGAACAATGTTCAGCGTCACTCTTCGTACTCTCAAATTTAATCCCAACAGCATTTCACCTTAATGATCAGACTAAATTCTGTTGAAAAAGTTTGTATACACCTGTACTCAACTTTTAGTTCTCATATTCTTCACTGCATAAGAATTAAAAAGAACACAATAAATGAAATAATAAAAGAAACAATAAATAGATCTATGAATAAATGAAATAAATCTTTTCAAAGTGCCGCTTCTGTCTGTATTTCTAATCATACATGCTATTATACATAGACAAAATAGCTCTGTTTACTGACATTACACATGTGTTTTAAAGCTTAAATTAAAGAAGTCTGACAGTCTAGAGAAAGGATGGATCTGCTTCTGAATGAGGTACTTTCATTTTTAGGAGCATTTAGTGTGGTGCATTCAGGTACTTTCCGCACTGTTTTAAGTATTTCAGAGCAATAAACCTCAAATAAACAAGTAAAAACATGCACGAAACTGTACTTACTCTCCGTCAATCACTTTTTGCTTCAGTGCAATTAATGCAGCAACATATTCATTTATATTCTGTAAGGGAGAGTCTCAAGTTGGTAAATAATTACACCCCCAAAACCAGTACTCTCTCCCATAAATACCCCCTAAACTTATTGCTAATATTGTACAGAATACAACATTTTGTCTTCTTTTTTCAGTCCTTTTAGTGAAAAAGTTACTAAATCACCAAAAGTAATACACGTAGAGAATGCGGACTCCACGAGAAAGCTCTTCAAACCTTGCCTTTGCGGTAAATTCTGTACTAAATTCCCAGAACTTTTCCCCTCAAAATCTAACTAAGCTTTGGCAACATATCAGCAATAAACTATATTTGCTCACTTGACTCTACAGACGTTCCAGATTCCCAATCCGTATTCATTCCAGGGTGTCCTCTGAACTCTCAACGGGGCCTTCCCTTCATTTAAAGGAGGAACAAATACCGCACAAAGCCTAACACAGGTAGTATGGAAGTGCGCGCTCGCGTAAGAAATTCACCATAACGGCACTTTGTGCTCAACGCAGCCCAAGGGACGGGCCTGAAACTTCCCTGACAGATCCCCTTAGGCACGGGGCAGACACACGAACTACCTTCCCGTATTTCGCCCGGCTGAACCTCGATACCCCTGATGCTCTCACACCGCCCATTCCCCGCGCACGCTGCCCGCGTCCCCGCCGCACCGGGAGCGCTGACTGTGGCACCGGGCACTTTCCACCCGCCAGCGGCCGGGCGCAGCCCCACTGCCTCGTCCGCGAGCTAAACCTGCTGCAGCGCCAAGGGCCGCCAGCCCGTGTACCTGTTGCAGAAGGCCGCAGTTGGCGCAGGGCCCGGCGGCCGCGGCCCCGGCGGGGAGCGGGGTCTCCCCGGGCATCATCCTGCCCGCGCCTGCGCCGCGGCCTCAGTAAGGACCCGGATCGCCTTCGCCTCCTTCGGTAACGCCGATCGCTGCCCGACTAGAGGCAGCGGAAAAGACAGCAGAAGGCGCAGAAACCTAGCGTTAAAAGCAGCCGGCGAACAGCGACCTGGCCGGCTAAAAGACGCCCGCATCTGCCACACCCTTCTACCAGCATTATCACTTTATCTTCTTTTATGCGCAGGCACTTCTGCGGGGCGCCTCTGCGGCCCTAGCGCGGGTGCGGGAGCGGAGGGGGCGGCGGCGGCTGCGCAGTGCGATCCCCGGGCAGCGCCCCCTGCTGCCTCCTCACCCTCTGTGCTCCGCTAGAGCTGGCATCTGCGCATGCGCATACGTGCTGGGAGAGAGGCAGCCCACAAAATGAAAACGTCAACGCAAGGTTTATTAAGGAGAGAGAAACAATAACAGTAAAAATCAAAGGCCAAAAAACCAGAGCAGCGCTGGGTGTGTGGGCTGTGCCAGACACAGACACCTCAGGGCAGGGGCTTTTAACAGGTCCAACAATGTAACAATTCCAGGGGTGGGGAGAGGTCGGCAGTTTCCTGCCTGCTGCAACTGTCCAAAGATACTACAGTAAATCTTCGTGTCGCTACAATGTTCCTCACTCGGCTCATTCCAACCAGGCTCCCTCCCGGCTCGGTCCCATCGCCTCCTGCTCTGCTCTGCCCGGGAGCCGGGCTCCAGCTGCCGATATCCTGCCAACGCCTGCAGCTCTATCCACCCCCCCTTCAAGTCTATCTTCAAACTTACCCTAAATTAAGAGTTCTATTAACTTTATTAACCTTTACAAACACAGAAACTTGATTTATTGTTCCTAGATTGGTACAAACCACACAGCAGTTCAAATCCTAATTAAGCAACGCCAGACATACTCAATTTAGATTCTAACAAACTTCATTACCCTTCCATCATGAAGTTTGTTACCCCTATTGGCAAAAGAACAAAAATTTAACCTTCTTTTAACAGTACTTAGCTATTCCCTCACACGCACACAGAGTACTCAAAACGGAGAGCATATCAGTTCAGCTCACTCAGCATCTTGTGGGAGCATGACACTAATAGCACGAGATCAAGCTTTTCATTTAACTGAAGCATTTGTAATGAGACTTTTAAGAGTAATATTTAGCATCACTTATCATCATGGCTGCCTGCATCTAGCACTTACACAACATCTTTCTGTAGTGAGCAAGCTAGGGACAGACTAGAATGATATAATGATTTCAGTTGAAAGAGATCTTAGAAGACCCTCTAGTTCCAACCCCTCTGCCATGGGCAGGGATGCCTGCCACTAGACCAGGTTGCTCGTGTGTTTCAGGCCATGCTTTCAATCACTTAGAGGGACAAAAGTTGAAGTAGTAACTGCTGACTGTGATGTTCTATCCTATATTACTCTTGAGGTATCGTTCCATCACATTATTTCCATAACAATCATTTGATATCTAGTAGACATGGCAGATGGTTGCACACAGTGCGAACTAGTTTGTGAATTTTTCTATTTGGTATATTCTGTTGTTGTTTATTCTATGAATGCTCTTTGCAACATTGCTACTGCTTACATTTTTAGTCTACCTGAAACTGTCTCACAGTTTAGCCAATTCCCTTTTCACTGTTGTTTTCCTGTTGTCTGTACATATTCCTCAGAGAAATCAATATTCATCTCTAGATCTGTAGATCTGTATGTACATCTACGTGGTTACCTGGACCTCAATGAGGACATCAAAACTTGTAACTTCCTTATAAGTGCTCTGATGAAACACAGTATTTCACACTTTCTCAATCTTGAAAAGTCACTTTAGCATAGTGGTGAGTGTCCCTGCCTCTCATGTGGGAGACTGTGGATTCGATTCCCGCCAGGGAGGCATTGGTGCCGTTTAAGAGTTGGACTTGATGAACCTTGTGGGTCCCTTCCAACTCAGAATATTTTGTGAATCTTCCTACTTTGAGAATTTTACAACAATATAATAAAATGCTCACTGCAGCAGCAGCAGAGTTTAAATGACAGTGTCACTGGAATGAATTTACCCCCTGAGGTGAGTAAATTTCCTATATGAAGTGCCCTCTGGTCAACATGCTTTATTGTTGTAAGAGTGAAGAATTGTTTTAAGCTCTAGTCAGAATTTCTGTTGTTTCTTTTTGAGTCTGTTGCTTCTTGTTTAGCTGTGCATCTCGGAGAAGAGCTTGGCTTGTTTTTCTCTATAAACCTCTTTAGATAATTGTTTAGATAGCAATCAGATTTAGTATTCTCCTTTAGCTAGATAAACCCAGTTAGATCAGCCTCTCCCTGTATACAGTCGGGTCTCCTACACCACGGTAGCGCGGGTCTTCCCCCCTCTGCACGAAGCCTGCCTTCTGCGTTGATTGGAAGCTCATTAATATGCAAATTTCCCCCACACTCTTATATCCCCCCGGCACTATGTTGGCACTGCCCTGCTGTGTGTCGGTGTTTTTCAGCGCCCACAGCCACCCCACACCGGGAAAAATCCCTGAGAGTGTTTAAATCTTTCAAAACTGCACAAAGCATCCTCTCTTGGAGTGGGGCAGGTGCCCAGCCAGGCCCGAGCCACCGCCGCGCCCACCCCGCCCAGGAACCGGGAGCCAGGGGAACATGGCGGCTCCGGCCAGACCAGGAGTCGGGGAAACGTGGCGGTCCTGGCTGGACCAGGAGCCGCACCAGGAGCCAGGGGAACGCAGCAGCTCCCCAGCCAGATCGGGAGCCGGGGGAACGCGGTGGCCTCAGCCGGACTGGGAGACGGGGGGGCCACCACCACGCCCGCTCTGCTGGGAGCGGAGCCGCCGCGACGGCTGTGCAGGTTGAGTTGCATATTCATGACTGCCTAATTGAATATTCATGCATGCCAGATCGCGCATGTGCAGTTGGGAAGAGACCTCCATTGCTCAAAAATCATGCTGCTAAGATATGAAGCCACAATATGGGGGGGCACGAAGTGGAAGAGGCCCGACTGTGTATGTATTATGTGCCATTTAGTGGCCCATTCCTCTTGCTTGTCAATGTGAATGACAAGCCTGCCTTTGTATGTCACAGAATCACAGAATCAGAATCACAGAATACTACAAGTTGGAAGGGACCCACAAGGATCATCTAGTCCAACTCACCAGCTGACACCCGTACAGAGACAGAACGCACACCCCAGAGTGGTGAACACAAACCTAGTTCCCTCACAGGCTCACAGGCCACTCCAAGCCAGAAGGGACCCACAGGACCATCCAGCCCAACACCCCCACAGCTAGACCATGTCACTGAGCTCCTCATCCAGTCTTCTCTTAAACACCTGTCGTGTGCTCTCTGCATTTTTGTGTCATGTGCAAACTTGCTCAGGGTCCTTCTGTCCTCTTTTCCAGGTCATTGATGATGATGTTAAACAGTGTTAGCCTCAGCGTTGACCCATAAGAAATCCTATTTAACTGGGCTGCCAGCTAGATGATTACTTGCAGTTAGTCATAGAGTTGTTTACCTTTGACCATCTGGTATAACCAAAACTCTTCCTATTTTACTTCTCTATCGCTCTCTTCCTCACTATACAGATATGTACACACATTCTGCAGAATGATGGGTTTCTGTTACATAATTGACAGTAAAGGAATTTGACATGGAATATGCAGATTTTTGCTCTTTTCCTCTGTTTTCCTCTGCTTTTTCAGATTTTTCCTCTAGTGTGACAAATCCAGACACCAGTTGCACTCACCTGCTGAGTTATCACTACATAGTATGCAGAGTCCTGAGAATAAGTACATATAGGAGTTTTTTCAGGTGAGTGTACTGCAGGACATAAAAAGCTTATGTTTCCTGTAGTCTCATGGATATTGTGTAAGAATCTGAGTAAGTCAGCTAGTTCAGGGGAAAAGGGGTATCTGATATCTATTTTCTCAAGCTTGCTCTTATTCACTGTATTTTCTGAGTGCTCTGTGCATATTTCTTCAATGCTGCAATACCTCTTTTTAATATATTATTTCCTTTTTCTCTCTTATTTGTCAGATATTGGAAAGCAGCTCCGTGGCCACAGGCTACTCCTCAATTCAGAGGCTCACTTTCTTCTGATTATGAAAATAACTCATAGAGGGGCTTTGGTTCTTCATTCTGTTACCATGACATCAAAGACTTTTCCTGTATCATTTCTGAAGTGTCATTCTTAACAAGTCTTCTCAGTATTGGGAGAACATCCAAGTGGCAATTATCTGGCATGGTCCTCCTGTATAGTTTTACTGCATGCAGTAAATTCTGTTACTTCATTGCCTCAAAGGATGATAAGTGGTAGAGGAAAGAGACTGTACTGGTTACAACGATCTATTTAAAATCCCTCATGATTAAACTTTAAGATCTTTATTTTTTTAAAAAATGCTTAATCTTACTGTAGTAAATTTTGTGACATCAGTATTCTTATTCTCTTACATTCTTTTCCTTGAAATTATATAAAGTTGGAAAAGTTAACTAGAAGTCTGTGATGGACTGAATTATTGTTTATGTCTTAAACGTTGTTGTCCTGGTTTGGACACTGTTGGGGTTGCTTTCAAAGAAAAATGGATGAGAGACCGTTAAGAGAAAACACCAACCTTAATGAAGGGAATACATATATGAATATATGTATATATTTATTGGCATGTATGAAAAAACAGATATATATATATATATATATATATNAAGAAAGAAAGAAAGAAAGAAAGAAAGAAAGAAAGAAAGAAAGAAAGAAAGAAAGAAAGAAAGAAAGAAAGAAAGAAAGAAAGAAAGAAAGAAAGAAAGAAAGAAAGAAAGAAAGAAAGAAAGAAAGAAAGAAAGAAAGAAAGAAAGAAAGAAAGAAAGAAAGAAAGAAAGAAAGAAAGAAAGAAAGAAAGAAAGAAAGAAAGAAAGAAAGAAAGAAAGAAAGAAAGAAAGAAAGAAAGAAAGAAAGAAAGAAAGAAAGAAAGAAAGAAAGAAAGAAAGAAAGAAAGAAAGAAAGAAAGAAAGAAAGAAAGAAAGAAAGAAAGAAAGAAAGAAAGAAAGAAAGAAAGAAAGAAAGAAAGAAAGAAAGAAAGAAAGAAAGAAAGAAAGAAAGAAATTAAGTTTTTTAAGCCTCTAACCCATGACAGTTGTCAAAATTATAGAAATCCTTTTTGTCAAAGAAGCAACTGCCTGCCTGCAACCACCAAAGCAATATGCGTCCTGACTGGAATTTGGACTGTGCCTGGGAACTTGTGACAAGACTATTGTCCAGTCACCTCAGATCTGAGGAGAAGTAAACAATGCTCAGGAAAAAAAAAGTAACTCTATTATTGCCCTAGCTGGGTTCAGCAGGTGGCATGGGTGAAGAGTTTTGGGGTGTGATGGCAAAATCTCTCCACACCAAACAGAGTAAACACCCCTCCCTCCACTCCAGGAAGACCACGTACACATAGCATATTCAAAGGAGACACAGCTGAGAAGGGGTCATAAACCATCAAAGACCCCCCAGAGCACCCTCCAACTCATTCCCGAGGTCTTCGACCACCAGAGGGCTGCACGTGATCCAAGTGATGCAACAAATCCAGAGCCTGTTGCAAGAGACTGAAAAGCTTCCCCTCCTGCCACCAAGGAAGGTGCCTGGCTTCTCCTGTACATATACAGTAATTCCCTGAGTATCCCAGGAGGTCGGTTCCAGAAGCCACAATAAGCAAAATCTGCCAAGAAGCAGTAAAGATGCAGAAAAAATCCTCATGATGTCTTGAATCCACAAATGGTGAACTACAGAATACTGAGGGATTACTGTATTATGTAATACATTGAAATCTATATTTTTGGGATGCTCACCACCAAGAAGACCAAAATAACAGGGCCAGCTGGATGCTGCTGGGTTCTACAGAGTAGTGATGCCTTTTCTATTAATCTCTTTTCACTCTCTTTCTTCCTATCCTCTCACCCCACTTTTCCTAATTCTTTCTTTCTCTCTGCTTCACATTAACTGTTAAATAAAATACATAATATTGACTTTAGCATATGATCTAGTTTGCACCTTAATTTGAACAGAGGCATTTCTAACAATTTTATTAACAAGATCATAAAAACATCACAGGGATGTGACCACTCAGTACTAGACCCACTACATGTCAGCTGTACATGTGACAGATGCAATGGAGCAAGTTCCTTATGTTCTTGTTAGAAGTGTAGTTAACTGAAAAAAATACATGCATGGTAAGCCAAATAAGTTGGATTTTCCGTGGGCATTGGAGATGCTTTGTGTTCACATTGGGCATCTCAGCAGTACCTAATGCTAATCAAGATTTTCCAGGCAGAGCTATGAATGCTCAGAAACTTCGTAGCAAGACAGTTCATAGCTAAATTCTTCTCCCAAAATATATCATCTGCTGCAACCAAATAAAAATTAGTTGTCAGAAGTCCTTTATCATAAAGGCCTTTGGTCCTGCTTGCCAGCATGTCTTCCCAGTATTCCATGCACATCTCCTGTTCCTTACCTCCCTATGTACACCGTACTGTAATGGTAGGTACTCTGTACCTGAAGGCTGGTGATCTGTGCTTAGTTCCTGGAAACATAACATGCCATCATTCTGTGATGCACATTGCTACCTCATTTGCTGTTTTCCAAACTGTTGAGGAATATATGTGGTCCAGATTTGCCAGCTGCAGATTGAAATGCAGACTGAGCTCTGCATGGGAGTCTGAGACAGTGTCCTGGGTTTAGGGTTTTTGCTGCTTTGGCAGCGAGGGGGTTAACAGCTCAGTTCTTGCCTGGGCCTCGCCGCTGCCAAGGTCACGAGCAGAAAGAGATAGAGGCGTCTCTGTGAATAACAGAGGAAAAAGGGAGAGAGNGGAGGGGTGGGGGAAAAAGGTTGCCTTCTAAATGATTGCTTCCTTTGCAGTTCTGATCTTGTTAGTTAGAAAATAAATCCTTTATATTCTTTGTTTGTAGTATGCCTTGCTTTTTTTTTCCTGTGACCTGTTTTATTTTATTTTCCAGTTTTATTTTCCAGTTTGTTTTTCTAGTTTTCTCCTTCAGGAGAAGTTGGGGTGGGTCTCTGGCATCCAGACGGGGTCAAACCACGACAGACAGAGACCATGAACCACCAGACTTTTGGATAACATATTTCTGTGTTACTGCACCATGAATAAATTTATTAAACTAGACATCTGAGACTCTGATATGGGAAACCTGGGGTCAAACAACTAAGAAAACCTGGTCTGACTGCATGGGTGGGGTGTGTAGGGAGTCAACCAGGGCACCCTCAGGTTCACTGGAGCTGCTTACTCTGAAGGGCCTTCAGTCCCAGGAGTTAAGGTCTCTGTCGCTGCGAGTGTGACTGCCAGAGAATCTCATGAATGCTCAGACTGTGAAGTTTCCTTAACACAAACCAGACCGATTTCAGCACCTCCTTAGGCCTGTGATGGACCTGGCTTCTTTCTTCCTCCTAGGACAGCTGAGTTGCTGTTTGAAACCTTCAGGCTTCAAACCAAGGTGCAAGCTCTTTGGAGCTCTGTGTATCTCAGCAATGTGTAGAATGGAACAGTTGCTATAGACCACCTCTTTTTGTTCGGGTAAAAGGGCTGTCTGTGTGTGGACTTCAGAATCTGTTTCCATAAGCAGGAAGAACACTGTTAGGATCTGGGGCCCCAGGACCAAAGGGAGTATCAGCTTGTGCTCTGCACCTCAGAAATCAGAAGTGGGTACAGAGTTTTAAGATCTGAAAAGTCGTTTCTGAGGCTGCTGGTGGGCATTTGTCTTTTGACTGACAGATTTCTCACACCAAACTGACTATTCTGTTACTAGTACCCCACCATTATGGTTTTCAGCTTAAAATTTGTTTGGATCAGCCGGGCACCCAAACTTGGTAATTTAAGTGCCATTTAACTCTAATATTTTAGCCTTTCAATGCTGCCTGGCCAGGACTCTATAAATGATCTTTAATTTTACGTCACCTCTCAAAGGCCAGTGCTTAGTCTGTTTCCTCTGTCTGTGCTGTTCCAGATTTTGAAGACCTCTATCATACCCATACACACATATTTTTTCCAAAAGGTTTATCCAAGTCATTCAGTAAATGAATGGCATGCTTGTGATCCCTTTTTATTTCGCCCTTTTCTGAACCTTTCCCTATTCCTTTGTCCTCTGAGATGGAAGACCCAGATTTGTGTACAATGTTTATAATCTCTGCACTGTCTTGGTGTTATCTGTGTTTATTCTTTACTCCTTTCTTAGCAATGTTTAATAAATAATGTTTAATTAAATTGATTTGCTTTTTTTCACACTACTGAGCATAGAGCAGTAGCATATAACAGGTAGCATATAACTACCTCTTATAACTGATAGGGCAACTCAGGGCTCTTAATTTTAAATATGAAGGTAGAGTGGTTTATTCCCATATATCCTGCTTACGTCTTTTTGCCTATATACCCTGTCTCCAAAGACTCTTCTGCTTGTAGTTCTTTTCAGCCTGCCATTGCCTGTATTTCCTTAAATAACACGAGATTTGAGATCCAGCCAATGAACCATCACACCTCCAGCCTAGCTGGCTGGACCGTGACAGTCCCCTCAAAAAGAGCTGGCTCCAGAATCTTATACATATCTGCTGTAGTGAACACAGACGTAAAAAATTAAATTAGATTTTCTGTTATTTTCTCTGTATGCTCCTTTAAATTTCTTCTAATTTTCCTGGTGCTGCAGTCTGTCTGGCAGATGTCCAGAGCCTGAAGTGTTTGAAAAGGGATTTATTATTAGATTTTATGCCTTATGTAAGTTGTTCCTTAAACCCTTGTAGCCTGTCTCATGGCGTTGCTTACTTCTCATCTATCACAAATTCAGATTCTATTTTCAATTTTATGCCCAAATTTAGCTTTTGGAAGGATGCTTCTGAGAAGCTGCCCCCAGCAACAGGCATTTTTTTAAATGAAAGCACATATTGGTGGACTTTTTTTTTTTTGCTTGTCTTTAAGGGGTTTATGTAAGGAAGGAAAGGATGAAAAAGAGAGAACATCACTGTGTGCTGCAATTGATGGGTGCACACAGCACAGTGTCACAGTGATACAGTCAAAGTGTCACAGTGTTGATAAGGTTGGAAAAGACCTTGAAGACCATCAGGTCCAACCTATAATCCAACTAAAACCTAACAGCTACAACATTTATATCATGACCCTCAACACCTCATCCAGTCTACCCTTAAACACCTCCAGGGACGGTTATTCAACCACCTCTGTGGGCAACGCATTCCAATGCCGGATCACTCTTTCAGTGAAAAACTTTTTCCTAATGACAAATCTAAACTTTAGTCCAGCCTGTACCCCATCCCCATCTTGCCTTCTGGCTTCCCTTGCCTTCTGGAGATGTACACAGTACAGTATTAAACTACTGTTTCTGGCTGCAGAGATTGTAACTCCAATGGCATTTGGAAATACGTACCTAGGAACAACTTCTTTAAAAAACAGAAATTCCAGGAAATCCTGTGCACAAAAGATTATCGTGTGTATGCAGGAGACTCATGCTGAACATCTAGACTTGTAGTCCATTTCATCTTCCTCACCAGAATCACAGCATCATTGTAGTGAATGATGAGAGGCACAGACCCAGTATGCTGGTGAACACACTGAATTGGTTTATTGAAATCCTGTGGGATTCTTATACAGTGAAGTAAACATGTTTTTCACCTTACAGGTGTTTGCTAGCTAGATTCACATAAGAACTTGTCTATAGGTTTACATACTTCAGCATGGGAGAGCAGGGAGTAATATCTCAATCCCATAGGATTACTTGGGGAGCGAAGAACACTCCTTGCTTTACCATGGGATTAAGGGAGCAGAGACTAACATCTTTGGTACTGGGAGATTATTTTAATTTACTGGAAGCCTGCCTGGCTTCTCAGCTCCTTTCAGGCCTCTGCTGCTGTGATGACTTTTTAGCCAAATGTGGCTTGCTCCTACACATCATGACAACCTTGATGCCTTCATGTAAAGGTATGTCCTGAGCAGTCACTGACCTCACCAGGGGCTGATTGGTCCTTAAAAATGACTGTACCATGATGCCAGCTCAGGAGTGAATAAGTTTCCATTAGAGATTCATCTTCCTTGACATGCACACTGACACAGACAATAATGGCTAGGGTTTCCCTTCTCTCTGCTTCCGTACCTCATCTGCCCCTCTCCATAGAACACAAGTCTGTTTACTGGAATCCCTGCTGCATAGAGGAGAGATCTGTATCTGTAAGAGCCCTGAGTACATCTCTCCCATGTCACT
>WEKX01029490.1:0-27745 GCA_013390025.1 Pitta sordida
CCTCCAGGGTCTGTTAGCCCTGGTTCACCCTCGAATCAGTGCTAAGCGAATTGGCTTGTTTAATCTGGAGAACGGAAGGCAAAGGGGGGATCTATTTGCTCTCTTTCAATATCAAGAAGGATTAGAAACCAGAAGCAGCAGCCAGATCCTTCCTAGGTGAACACACAGAAAAGCAAGGAGCAACAGTACATGTTGTAGTGAAAGAAAGTCTTAAGTCCTATTGGACACAAGAAAAAAATCCTTCGCAGGACTGCTTAGACCAAGGAGGTGGCAGAGAGTCCATTCCTGGAGAATTTCAAAACATAAATGGAAAAGGTAATGAAAAACCTGGTCTAACTTCAAAGGAAACCTTACTTTGAGGTAGAACGAGGGCATCCCCCTTAGGTCCTTCACTCCTAAAATGCCCATCATTTTAAGTTACCTGTCTGTGTTCCTAAAAAAGCCCAAAAAACCCCAACAACATCAGCTTACATGGATTTTAGAGTTTATGGTATAACACACCTGGAAGATGTGGCTTATGCTTCTATTTATTACGCTCTGCAACCAGTCTTACAGGACAGTGTTGTTTTATTTTTTACCTCTGTAGAGATAAAAAGACAAAACTCACCTCAGGAGTTTTTTTAACTGAACATAGTATTTAAGCAAGCAGCACATGTAAGCCTGAACTTCAAATGCTTGGAGCTCAGCACTATTCAGAGGCAGAAATTCAATTCAACTGACTGCCTGTATCAACGACTCTCTGGACAGGTTGCCACTGTTAAGCCTTTGGTGTTTCCCGTACTTCTCATTCAAAATTTTACATATTTCTTATCACATCAACCCCCCATACTCATTAAGCAACTTATTAGGAGATTCATGCACATAGAAGTTTTTAATAAATTACGAATAATGAAAAAAAATATCAAGATTACTAAAAAGGAAACAAAGCTGAAATGAAATTAAGATAAAAATTTCATGTCACAGGTTCACAGGTTATTCTGAGGTGGAAGGGACCCACAGGATCATCTAGTCCAACTCCCCACCAACTAGACCATGTCACTGAGCTCCTCATCGAGTCTTCTCTTAAACACCTCCAAGGATGGCAACTCCACCACCTCCCTGGGCAGACCATTCCAATGAGAGACCACTCCCTCTCTGAAAAACCTCTTCCTAACATCCAGCCTAAACCTCCCCTGGTGTAGCTTAAGGCCATGTCCTCTTGTTCTGGTGTCGTCAGGCTGAGAGAAGAGATCTACACCCACCTGGCAGCAACCTCCCTTCAGATAGTTGTAAACAGCAATTAGGTCGCCTCTGAGCCTCCTCTTCTCCAGGTTTGGACATAAAAATGCCAAGTATCGCTATTGGCTGGGGGATGAGTGGCCAAAGAGTAGTGAAATGGAGAGGGATTTAGGAGTTCTGATTGACAGAAANTGAGGATTGGATGGATGGAGCATGGTGCTTGTGGTTCCACACTTGTGGTCCTGATCCCTGGGTGGGCGTTCACATGGGAATTGGACTAGATGACCCAGAGGGTCCCTTCCAACTCAGAATAACCTGTGAACCTGTGAACTGTAGCCTTCCTATTTAAGAATTCACTTTCTCAGTCTCTTCCTCAATCTTCCAACATGATTCTGTGGAAATTCAAAAATTTGAAGAAAAATATGTGAAAAAAGCTCTCTTCTTCGATACTTCTTAAATTTTGCTGGTTAAGCAGAGCGGTCTAGGAATTTCGAGGTCAAATCAAGACAAACAGACATGCCTTACTAGTTGTGAACTGATAAAGGAAAACAAAATAGTACTACAGAAGATGTCTTGAGCTATTTGTCATCCATCAGCTCAGTTCGCTCTACCCTTATCACTCTAGTGGTTCTGAACTAGAGAGAGAAAAGAAAGCAAACACCATCTTCGTCCTGTAAGAACTGAGTTCTATTCCCACAAATTGAAAAAGATGCAACAAAATGAATTCAACAAAATTCCAGAAAATTATCTAAACTTTCTTATTCACACTGGCTAAATGAGGACCCTTAGCACAGGAAGCTCCATAGGCTGAACATGACTCTGCTTGCAGTGATCTTCAAAGTTGGATCTAGGGACAATCCAAAATTTTGCAGTACTCTCAATATCACCTCTCTCTTCAGAATCTATCATCTTGCTTCTGAAATCAGAATGATAAATACACAGTTAAGCTAAAAAAATAGAATGGAGTTCTGCTGCTGCTTTAGAACATCCTTTAATTACATCACATTTCATTTTTTCAGCCTATAAATCCATGCTCCACCAAAACCATGACATCCAGAAGGAAGCAAGTTGACATAATTTATTTTTATTCCTTCTCATCACCATACTACCAGCACAATAGCTCCATTTATTCTTTCTAAAGCCATAATAATACAGCATCCTATTTCTCAAATAGCATTGTTTGGTGAAACTCTCATTTGTAAGAGGGAACACAAATATCACACAGTAAGAAAGTCTGGTTTTATAAAGACCTGTGTTAATTACCAGTTTTCTTGGTTTGAAGACAACTGTGTAATATAAATTTGAAAATAAGAGGCCATAAAATCAGGAAAAGGAAATACATTAATCCCTCATATATATTAGGAGGTCAGCTCCAGAAAGATGCCATAGTAAGTGAAATCTGCGAAGTACCAGTACATATGGTAAAGCTGGTAAAATCAATAAAGCCATGGAAAAAAACCCAGGATGTATTGAGGCTACAAATGGTGAATCGTGAAGTAATGAGTGACTACTACAACAGCTCTTCTAATAAAAATATATCTATCCATATTAAAAAAGTATATCTATATATATATGTGATAAAACACAGAACACAAAGCAGTCACCCAGGAGTAACTAAGAAACTTGTAGTGAAAAATCCAAAAGAAGAAACCTTTTCCCTCTCAAGTCAATTTTAAACTCTGTATTCAGTTCTGTGGTCACACGAAAACGGCAGCTGCTGAGACCAAAATCGAGTCCATAAACCCTGGCAGGATACAGTCCAGCACTTTAAGGGGCAGATGCATTCTCACCAACTTTCCAGTTGAAAAAGAGGGAAGAAAAACTTCCTTGATGAATTCTCCCTACAAGGCTCTAACACAGCTCAGGTTCAGCGGGCAGCACCGGGGTCCCTGGCTGCCTGTCCAGGCTATGCCAGCACTGCTCCCCTGGGGTTGGCACCCCTACATAGCACATGGTGTGGCTCCATCAGCACTAAGCAACTGGCACTACTTCTGGGCAGCCTCACTGCCTCCTTCTCTACAGAGTTCCATGGTGGGTCTGCCTGCCTGCTCTGGTCACAGCACTGCCTGTGCCTGGGAAAGCCCCAGCTCACACACAGCGTGGAGAGAAGTGGCACCTGGAGGAGAAGAGGCCAGGCTGTGCCAGGTGAGAGAACTGCCTTGCCATCTCCTCGTCAGGTGGTACAGGGCACCAGGCAGCAGTCAGCACTCCCTTCTCCTGTGTCCACACACAGGGGGAATGGGAGAAGAAAAAATCCATTTAACAAAAAACAGAAGTGAAATGACACCGTCGGTTATGAGCTTCAGTGTGCTATGGTGCCCAGAAGGACAGCAAGTGCCTCTTGATGATGTTCTTCTCAGTGAGGTTAATCACCTTCATTGCTGAAATTGCTTTTGCTGTTGTGGCTCTGGCCTACACAAGTCTTGCAGTCACTGCTGACAGCTGCGGTGACCCCTATCCAGAAGAAGAAGTACAGGGTGGATGAGACGTTCACACCCATCTGCAATGCCACCATGACAGAGGCTGTGGCCTGAATAACTACATAGACTTCAACGAATCCTGAGCCCTGTTGTGATATGCACAGCCCTGCAACATCATGCTTGCTGCGTACTGGGTCTGTCTGAGCTGGAGTCCATTTCCCACAGCAGCCCTCAGAGTGCTGGGCTTTGTATTTGTAGCTAGAAAGATGTTGATAATACGCAAGTGTTTTGACTACTGCTGAGTACAGCATTGGAACTCTAACACTCCTTCCCCAACTGAGGGCAAGATCCTAAGAAGGAACACAGGAAGGTCAGCTGGCCCAAACTGACCAAAGGGATACTCCATATCATACGATGTCAGGTCAGCTATAAAACCTAAGGAAAGGAGCAAAAAGGGGAGGCATTCATTGTTTCCAATGGCTGTATGTTAAGAAACCACTAAGCATGCTCAAACCCTGCTTCTCAGGACATGGCTGGACATCACTACTGATGGGAAGTAGAGAATAACCCTTGTTATCTTCTGCTTCACTTTTGCATGAAGAAATTTGCTTTTGCTTTAATAAACTGACTTTTCCCAACCTACGAGTTGTTTACCATCTTATTCTCTTCCCCTTCTCCGGCTAGGAAGGTGGAGGGGAGGGGAAATAGAGCGACTGGGTGGGCACTTGGCATCCAGCCAAGGCCAACCCATTACAGTACCACAGACTGCAAACTCTGTTAGTCTTCTGGTAAATCACAAGATCTCCCTTTGAGAAAAGCAATATAATCTGTAAATCAGTTTGGGAAGTGTAAGATAAATGTCTTCCATTATTACTAGAAAATGCTGAAATACATTAAGTACACGTTAAACATACTGAATAATTCATGAACAACAGCTCTGAAAAAACCTCACCAACCAAACCCAAAAAGATCTATTTTCACTTTATATTCTGAAGTCAACAAAGAATATTAAGAAACAAACAGAGCAACCTAATGAAGAAATACACAGAATCAAAAACCACATACAAACCAAATAAATCTATGAGTGAGATTAAGTTCACAGATTCACAAGTTATTCCAAGTTGGAAGGGACCCACAAGGATCATCAAGTCCAACTCCCAAATGAACACCCACCCAGGGATCGAACCCATAACCCTGGAGCCATGGGCACCATGCTCTATCTATCTGAGCCTCCCATCCTATAGGCCATGTCACTGAGTTCCTCATTCAGTCTTTTCTTAAACATCTCCAGGGATGGTGACTCCACCACCTCCCTGGGCAGAACATTCCACTGAGGAATCACTCTCTCTGTGAAAACGCTCTTCCTAACATCCAGCCTAAACCTCCCCTGGTGCAGCTTAAGGCCATGTTCTCTTGTTCTGGTGCTGGCAGCCTTAGAGAAGAGATTTACATCCATCTGACTGCAACTTCCCTTCAGGTAGTTATAAACAGCAATGAGGTCACCTCTGAGCTTCTTCCTCTCCAGGCTGAACAACCCTAACTCCTGCAGTCATTCCCCACAGGGCTTGTTCTCCAGTTCTTTCACCATTCTTGTTGCACTTCTGTGGAACCTCTCAAGCAGCTCAAGGTCCTTCTTAAACTGGGGAGCCCAGAACTGGACACAGTACTCAAGATGTGGTCTGACCAGCATTGATTTACAAGTTGATTTACTATTAACCAGTAGCTTATTTTCTCCTTAGAATTTCAATGTAATATGTGGCTAACATTCAGTAAGATTGTATATGGTCATAATCAGAACATTCATATAAAACCAGTCATTTTACTGCCTTCTAACCATGATACAAAATAATATATAAAGTTCATCTACTTAACCTCCAAGGAATACAAAATATGGAAGAAGATTACTTCAGCAATTTTTTTTGAAAGAACCTACCCATGAAAGAAGAAATTTGCAAGCTAGCTCTCTGATAGGATGCTTCAGAGGCTTTCTTATATAGTCTTGTAAAACACTTTTTCTTCAATGATACCCCTCATGACACTTTTTACTACTCAGCATGAAAGCGTTACAGCTCTTCAGTCACCTTCCTCCTCCCTGACACATGATGAAGCATCTGTACAGACCAATACCTATCTCACCTAACTTATATACAGGGTAATCAGCAGGTCATTTCTGAAAGCTTTGACAGAGAATCCATTCCCTTCTTGTTGCACCTGGATACTGATGAAATCTCATCAAGAGTCAAAAGTATTAGAGTTGAACATCAATACAAATGACTAAGCTTGAAAATAGCAGCAGCCTTTACCCATAAAACCAAAATTGGCCAATCAATCATGCTGCTGGATAAAGAACTGATAAAACATGAACCCGATGTTAAAAGATGTGCAGACTGTGTGTGGATTCTAGAGAAGGAGGGGAACCATATTTCAAAAAATGAAGAAAGATGCAGGAAGTCAAAATAGCAGAAGACTGATTCAAAGTGGAGCATTTAAGAACTGGATTGAAGAAAGAGACTTTACACCAGGACCAAAACCTACCTCTTGACGTTAGACTCCAATTATACTAAATATCCTAAATTCTGTGAAGAAAACGGATAAATGGCCACTTCCAGTAGCTCTTTAGCATCAGCATTCTTCCCCCTATCCTAACAAAAATAACAGAGATAACAGATGACATGCAAGATAATGAAACCTTCAATGATCTTCAAACCCAGAAGATCAATACTTCATTCTATTTAATTCATTTCTCTCAAACATGGGAGACAGCTATCTAAAAGGACATTTTTGCTCTCCAAAAACTGGAAGGGGTAACAGAAATACGTTCCAAATTTCAAAGCTAAGGCTTCAAACAAACTCTGTATGCATTAACATCTTCTAAGAAAGTTAAACTCCATTTACATGTCTCAGCTCTAAACACAACTTAAAACCACTGAAGATTTGTCTCAAAAAAGGCAGAGAACCTGAGGAAGAGCACTTGGAACCATGCAGTATTCATGATGTCAAAGTACAATAAGTACCTTCAATAAGAAAATGCCCACTCTTTGAAACAGAGGTAATCAAAACCTCATAAATCTCTTGCACTTCAAATAACATCTTTTTCCTTGCAAACAAACTGAAATTAAATAATAAGAGAATGACAAAAAATATACAAAACTTGGAGAGAATCTATAGAGTCAATTTCTATGAAGCAATATCCTTCTATCTATCCTTCGTAAATGGCAACAACAGATTCCACACATCTTGAAAAGCAAAAATATTTCCCAAACTTGAAAATCAATTACTAGAAGAAATAACACTACTGGTTGATTCATTAAATATTGTGGTGCAGAGCTGAGGATAATGCATTTATCAGATGACTAAAATAAAAATGTGCCACACACATGCCTTTAGCAAAATAATGAAGCAGTTAAGTAATAAAAATTAAACTGCTGGTCTTTAGAAGGAAAACAAACCTTCCATCATATGTGTATTTGCTTTTAAGCAATGTTACTTTTCTCTATGCCCCTATAAACCGCCCCCCACAATAGTATTTAATTAGATG
Organism: Pitta sordida; assembly: GCA_013390025.1. Taxonomy (NCBI): domain Eukaryota; kingdom Metazoa; phylum Chordata; class Aves; order Passeriformes; family Pittidae; genus Pitta; species Pitta sordida. The sequence continues at coordinate 7,177 of WEKX01029490.1, forward strand.
CTATAGACAGCAATCATTTTCATGCCAACTGAAACTTAAAACACTGCATTGAGAATTATCTAATATCATAAACATAGGCCCATATCAAGGGACAATGAATTTTACTATTTTTAGACAGCTTTCCTTCTGCAACCTTGTTTATCATGAAGTGTTAGCCATTCTTTAGTGTAAATTAACTGCCAACGAGCACACTAAAAAAGAGACAGTATGTGCATTTGTGTGTGCATCTCTAAATACACGTATTACTGGATATATATTTTTATGCGTGCATGCATATATGAAAACACACACTAAATTAAAAAATCAACAACAGAATTTTGTGCAATTAAAAATATACAAAAATCACACTGGCTCTTTGCTGACTTCTTCATATCCTTCATTCCTAGCACTTATAAAACAACACAATTTTCTTGGCCTACTCAGCTAGCCTTTGCACAAATCCTCTTTTATGCCATGAAAACCCTCTTTGTAAGTCTTAGGTAAGGACTGCTCCACTTAGACCCTCAGGTCAGGTGTATCAGCTTAGCTCCAAGGACACAGGTTAACGTGCTATTCTGACCTTGACACAGTCATAGTATTAAATAAATCGTGCTATACCCTGTCACATAAGACATATAATTTGCCATAATGTAATGTCATTCATTTAAGGAGAAATTTGAATCTTTAAAAATGTGTGTCAGTCAAAAACATGTAACATCTATAAAGCTGAAAAACTGTTCAGATACAAAGTTTTCCTTCTCACCACACCTCCAAGAAGCCATTCCATTGGTCCTAAAAGTCATCTGTTGCCAGCTATCTTTAGATCTTCACTAGAGTTAAAACTTGTTAAAAATATTAAACGGAAAAAAGGCAAGGTGACATTCAGACCTACATTTTATCCTTCAGATAGAACAAAAAGTAAAGTTCTCCAAGATTTTGGCATAAGGGCAGATCAGAACTGACTGTTCACACTAGAGGGCCTGTCAGTAAAATAATGCACACCTCATGAAGCCAGCTATCTATAAGTGACACTCCTACAAAAGACAAGCACACACAGTGTATTTTTGTTAAAGGTGGGTAAATCTCAGCACTACATCTCAAAGGACACTTTGGTCAAACTTATTTCATGTTTGCTCATTTTTGCAGTGATATTTTTTCTGAAATATTTAGGAACAGACCAGGAATACACTACTCTATGTTGGTGACATTTTTTTACCTATGCCAAAAACCATAATATAAATATTTTTATAGCAGGCACTTAAACCCATATTCATCACCTTCATAATTGCCAAGGAATATTAAAGATGCTATCTGACTGGCAGCTTTTCATCAAGAACCTGGTGTAGAAGAGGAATTGGAGCCTAATCCCTGTTGTACATTATAGGATATTGCCATTTTAACACTCCATGTCTGTCTTGTGGAACTGATTCAGGGAGTAATTACGGCTCAGATAAGCCTTTTCTGGAATATTTCCAATTAATTCTCCTGTAAAAATGGGAAGAGAAGCCTGACACTTTAATAATATTTAAGTGCCCCTAATCTATTTCTTTTTTTCTCCTAATGTTTCCTAAATACGAGGAAGCAAAAGGATTTGAAAGTACTTACAAATGTTGTTTCTTATCTAAATTATCCATGGGTCTATAATATCCTATCATAAAATAGCCAACATGAGCTAATACTACAAACTAGCAGAATGCAGACTAAAAGGGGTAATTAGCGTAATGATTAAACCTTTTTTTTTTTTCAAATATAAGGACTATTATGCCTTTTGAATAGCAATTACATAGTTTCCTTAAAATTTCAAGGACAACTTCTTTAAAAATTTGAAAATAGCCCAGACAAACAAAAATTTCTCTTTTCCTAACAATTAATAAAAATATTTTCACCACAAGTTCATTCAAGAAAAAAATCATTCTTTGCCTGTCAAAAAATGTTAAAAGGATAAAATTCAAGGGATCTGCACTGGTATAACTACATAAGATGATTTTTACACTTAACCTAAGTGTCTTTCATAAACAGTTCATCATCAGGATTCAAATACATCTAAGGTTTTCAGTTACACTTCAAAGCTGAATAACAAGTACTCATCTTCATGATACTTCAAAATACCAGCAACTGGATAATTGCCCATTACTGAAATGAGCCTGGAGAAAACAGCTAAGCTTGCCATCATTCTTGTCCTCCAGGAATGCACTGTATTTAGGAAACAGCAACAAAACAATCAACCACAACCTCCCCAAAAACCAACCAAAGTAAAAAACCCACCACTATCTCCAGAAAATAACCACTCACTCTCTTCCCCAATCATTCCCTCAAATTATTTAACCATTTTGGGCAAGGAAGTAGACATTGTTTATGATTTTCAAAGAAGGGGGAGGGGAGGGGGAGAGGACGCAGTTATGTTTAATGGAGCTCATTCCAGAGTATCCAGTCTTAAAGCATTAACTTCTACAACTTGAGGAAAAGCCCACTTAACTACCACTGTACCTAGCTATTTCATAAATGTAAGAAGTCGAACACTCGATAGAGTCAACTCCACAGCAGAAAAGTATTCACAACAGTTGGGCTATAAGAAGGATTAATTTTCTGACATAACTTTCCCTCCAGTTCTACTCAGAATACACTCAAACTGCCTCACTGCATTTTTTTTTTATTTCTGTAGCACAAGACACATGACTCAAGTTACACAGGGAATCAAGGTTGAAAGGATAATGCTGTTAACACTCATTTTTCAGCGTGAATGCCGCTGTACCAGTGACAGCAATAAAATATATGTTACTGTAAACAGCAGTCAGTTATTTTTGCCAATATACCATGAAAACATTTTCTGCTTAAGGTCGTTTTAAGTCCTCACACTGAGGCAGAAAAAGATTGATTTGGGAAAATGTACACAAAGATGTAGTTCCAGGTAGACCTGTGTATGAGACAGATGAGGTTTCAAACATCCTTATGCCCAGTGAAAATTAAGACACTGATTTACTGTATTTTGGTTAATTTAGCGGAAGGTAGGAAGGAAAAAAGAAAGAAAATAAGAAAAGAAGAACATATGAATGACTCCTTTACCAAAACCTACAAAATAAGTACACTTATGTAAGTGTAAGGAACTCGACCCTTTCAGGCCGGTTCGTGTAAGGAACTCGACCCTTTCAGGCCGGTTCATGTAAGGAATTCGACCCTTTCAGGCCGGCTTCCTACATTAGTACACTTAATTTCCTGGACTCCCCAGATAAAATAGTATTTCAGAAATGAGTACGATTTTGAAAAAAAACCCAATGCTTTGAATCCAAATCTTCAGTTCCTGCTGAAATTTATCTTTACAGGGTGCCTTAGAGTTGGTTTGTGTAAGCCAAACCCTCCTTCCATTTCTGAAACAGGTATTTTTCAGAAAATAATGAGAGCATAAAGTAATTAATCTCAGTTCCCTGTCTCCCTCTATTTATTTCTCCAAAGACAAATAGACACTTCTGATGACAAAGGGAGTGAATCCAAAATAATCATTAAAAACAGAATAAAGGGAAAAATTGCAAGAGACTACTTGTCTATGGTTTGGTTTTATTTCCTCATAGGTAGGTGATGGCTTCTTGCATTTTATTCTTTCTACCTCAATATTGTAGCTGAGCATCTAAACCCTTATTTTCATTCCTCAAATATTAACCCTTTTCTCACTTAAAAAAGGGGGAAAAAGCTAGGTAACAATTACAAGAGAGAACAGTTGTAGGTGCTCTGCACCTTCATCACCTTAGAGCAAGTCAGCTCACACTCCACTGACATTTTTCACCCTCAGCTTAGTTCAATGTCTCCTTCATAATGCATTAAAATGAGGCTGACATACTTTAAGTATTTGAAAATTAAAATAAAAAAAAATTAAAAATTGAAGTGTAGAGGGGAAGATGGGTAGAAAACTCCAGAAAAATTGGAGAAAGGAAAGAAGCAGAAGTTCCTGGAGAGCCAGAATTTACCAGAAATTCACTTTAGGTTATTTGAAGAATTCTGGAGTAAAAGTAATTAACCAAGGGTTTTACATATACATACATGCAGGCATTCGACTTAATAGAAAATCACAAGGAATGTACCTCTTGAGAAGTACAAAACTGACTCCCACCCAAATCAATTCTTATGTGTTCTCTGAATTACCATCATGATGCAAACAATTCCAAGACAGGTGGGTTTTATTGACAAATTTTATATTTCCATATTCAGAATGACAATGGAACATAGGTTGCCCTAAGCTACAAGAATAAAAATGGTAGTTATACATCAAGTGCTATATCTGCAATAAATTGTAGCTATGTGGAAACATGTGCAATTTAATTAGCCAAAAATTACGGCTCTCAACTTTCATAAACATTCACTTCCTGATTATTTATACATATTATGTTTTACAAAACGTAACTGTGGCATTTCCAGAATATTAAAGCCTGCATTGCATCAATTTTCCACCAATTTAATGTAAGCAAAGAAAACAATATCAAAATTTTCTAACAATTATTTCAAATTTAATTCACTTTTAAAGGCTCTGAAAAAGAGAACTTACTTTCCCTGAATAGTCCACTGCATGACATTCCTAAGAGCATTTCACAGAATCAGGAGCAAACCTCAAAGTGCCTTGGTGGCAGGGCTCAGGGCACTTCCAGGAAGAGGGCACTGGGTGTGCAGGACAAGTTATGGTGGCCAGGGGGACTGAAGCCCTGCTGCTCCTCATAGGACTTGAGGTTGCATCATCAGCTTCATACAGGATCATAGGCATCAGGGAAACAAGGGCTTACTATAACCATATTGAGACATTTTAGATGCTTAATTATCAAAAATGTCATTGGAAATCATTGGTCCAGAGCTGCCTAACTTCAGAAAGCACTCATGCCTAAGGTGAGTGAGTGCTTCCCTGGATGCATGGCTGAGTCCTACAAATAAGTAAGCTTTAGTTCATTGATCCCATGGATGCTGACAAAACAGTGCAGTCACTTTGTTTCTGGAAGATTGTCAAAATGTTCAGTCCTGGCACAAGTTCCAACTGTGTTTTCAAGTGAGTTATGTCACTAATTCTAGCTGCTCTAGAAATCCTGGCATGTCTTACAACACTACACCCTTAAACAAACAAGACTCCTAAGGTTTTACAGATAAATTGTGTTCCAGGAGAAGATGCAGTAGAGATGAAAAAAATACATCTATGACTCTGTACTTAGACAATTCAGACACAAAAAAAATCTACCCACCACTTTTTTCAAGGTTTCATAAAGTATTTTTGGTCATGTTCACCTTCCAATCTGGCTTTATTTATTTCAACAGGGACAAATCAGATATACTTAGTCATTTGAAACTAGGTTTTGAAAGGACTAAGTGTGGTCTCCAGGCTCTTCTTTTACAAGTTCTGGAGTGTCAAAACTGAAGTCAATTAATCACAGATTAAATCCATGATCCTTACTTTCAATCATACAGAAATCCCTGTTTCATGGCCCTAGGAAGTTACAGGGTTTTTGTCTATTATGATAGTTCCTTGTGAGACTTTTTTTCTTCAACTGACATATATACAGATCAACTTTGACAACAGTTAACAGCAAATGAGCTACAGCTTCCAGTATCAACACAGGGTAATTTTACACTGACAAAATTGTCAACCAGTTAAATAGCATATGTTCTGAACTAGACTGATATAACATTAATGCTCCAGGACTGTGCAGAAGCTTGATGTACCCCGTGTCTCATTTTGTCATTTAATTTTAGATAATAATTACACAATACATCATTTCTTAATGTAGCCAAATATGAAACAAAGAATATTGATGACATGTATTTATTTTGCAGATGTTAATATATCCTAGAAATCTTTCATCTTTGAGCACCACTATATTTTTCCCACACAATTTGAAAATTAGCCATTTATAAACAAATTGACATGAAAATATACTGGTGTTTTCAGTGAGTATACAAAAGATGCAATAATATAGACCTGAATTATCTTCTAGTTTTGAGTTAGCCATGAGGCAGAAAGGCACAAAAAGCTCCTGAGGCAGATCAGCTAATGAAGATTTAATTAGGAAAAGTATATCCCAAAGGGTGCTTATACATAATCTCAGGTATTCACACACCTGCAGCTTTCATGGAAGGAACACACATGCTGAATGTCCTCCAGCATGTCGCGACCCTAACACACTCTCTCTGAAGAGTGTTTCAGTTCTGTTTGTGAGAAAGAAGGTGGCTCACATTTATTTAACAATACTTAAGATATCCATGAATAATTATGCTCCATCAAAAAAGGAATTTTAAAATTTTCCTAGTACAGCCTTAACAGAACAATAAAACATCTTCATGTATTTAAGTTTTTTTTATTTCTCTATCACATATTTTACTTTATTCAGTCATTGGAAGTATTCTGTCTATCCTTAAAATAGTAGTAGTCAAGCATTAGTAGCTCATATGCTAAGGAAATGTTCAGCAAGTGTAAGAATATTTACTACTTTATAGGAAGACATATTATGGAGGAAAAAAGTACATTTAATTGTCTATCAAACAATTTTATAGATGTGAGAAACAGCTCATTGGATAAGTACTGACAATTTATCAGACATGTGCCCAGCCCTTCAAGACTTCTGGCACAACATGTAGTGCTGTGCTACTTAATCTGCCTCTGATCAAGACACCTGTCAACACAATCTTTTCAAAGAAACTTCTACTAGCAGTGAATCTAGATTGTAGCCAACTCAGAGGCTGACAACTGCCTAGAAATGTACAGTCAGTGTTACGAGTGTTTATCCATATGATTAACATAGCCTTAGGCTAGCTATTCTGCAGCAGGTGTGAAATTATATTTCTTCAATTTCTGGTCTTGGAGTGACATTATCAGGTAAATGAACCCAAAATCACCCACAAAGAAAACGATTGCTTCTGCTTACCAGCTCCTCACGAAGCTGGGCTATGAGTTCATCTCTCTCCTTCAGCTGCAACTTCAGCACCGAGCATTCATCTTGTATTCCATCCTACAAAAACATCAAAAGAGATGTTATAACAGGCTTAATGCTTTTACTTTGCTCTTGACAAGAAAAGGCTGTCTCACATAGTGTGAGACAATTACATTCAAATAATGAAACTCAATTCTCCTTTGTCATGTGTGCTGCTTTCAATACCATTTTCTAAGTTGCTGCATAAACAAATTAATACATCCAAAGACATTACATAGAAATGTGAATAGCACCCTGCACAGAAGTCCATTTCATTGTTTTCTGACTCTTTTAAGGCTTTTTACAGAAGAACCTATCAGGTCATTCATTTTCATTTAAGGAACAGCTATGAAATGTTCTCATTTTAATCGTACAAAACAACATTAGAGAAACGTCAATTTAGAAGCACTGCTGGAAAGCTCTTGATCTTGAATAGAGGGGGAAAAAAACACAACAGACATCCAGAGGAAAAGCAAAGCACACTTCTAATGCATACACTTTTTGTCCCACACTGGGCCAAACAGAAGCAGTTCTGGTATTAACTAGGGCAGGAAAGAAAATAACTACCACTTTGCAATGCAATCACTGAATAAAACTCAATTTACACAGAATATTATGAGTTGGAAGGGACCCACAAGGATCATCTAGTCCAACTCACCATCTAACACCCGTGCAGAGACCGAAAGCACATCCCAGAGCGGTAACACAAACCTAGTTCTCTCACAGTCTAGCAGGCCACTCCGAGCTGGAAGGGACCCAGGATCATCCAGCCCTACACCCCCCAGCTAGACCATGTCACTAATCTCCTCATCGAGTCTTCTCTTAAACACCTCCAGGGACGATGATTCCACCACCTCCCTGGGCAGTCCATTCCAATGTGCAATCACTCTCTCTGTGAAAAAACGCTTCCTAACATTAAGTTTAAACCTCCCCTGGTGTAGCTTGAGGCCGTGCCCTCTCGTTCTGGTGTCATCAGCCTGGAAGAAGAGGTCCACACCCATCTGGCTGCAACCAGATGCATGAAAATAAATCTAATAGCTAAAACTAGTCAGGTCTCCTATACCATGATATCGCGGGTCTTGCCACCTACCTGCGAAGCCCTCCATCCACATAGAATGGCAGCTCATTAATATGCAAATTTTCCCTGCACCCTCACACCAGCCCTCAGTGCTCCAGCACTGTTTCAGCACTGCCCTGGTGTGTGTTGGTGTCCATGTCGGTACTTCCTGGTGCCCACGGCCACCCCACACCAGGAAAAACCCCTTTTCTGCTCAGCCAGGGACACATATGCAGGGAGGTGCCCACACCGCTGTCCTGGTGTCTCTCCAGGTGGGTAGACCTAGTCTCTCCATACTCAGGGTAGATGTGGTCTCTGGTCTCAGACACCATATCTACCCCAAGAAAGTCTTGGACACTATGTCTGACCTGACAGTGTGTAAGTCTTTCATAACTGCACGCAAGCCACTTCGCTCCGAGAGGGGGGTGGCTCGCGCTCAAGTGGAGTCAAGCTGCTGCAGCTCTGCCAGAGCCAAACCGCTTTGGCTGCCTTGGGGCAGGTGTGGCACGGCGTGGGGGTTTGAATATTCATAACTGCCTAATTTGAATATTCATGCGTGTCAGGTCACGCATGTGCAGTTGTGAAATGGGTATCCTTAATCACTGAAAAATCACACCACTAAGATGTGAAGCCACAATATGGGGGGTGTGAAGTGGAAGAGGGTTGACTGTATAAGCCAAACCTAGGTCCATGAGGCAGTCTGAAAGCTGTCCACAGGCAATTTCATGAGTTCACATAAATCTGAACACCTTATTTGAAGTTTTGTGTTATTCTGATAAACATCTAAGAGGAGAAGCTCAAATTCAATGATTGCACTGTTGAGTAATAAGAGCCTAACAAACCAACCAACTAGCATGGAGTCATATTTAGTTTGCGAAATTTACTGGTTTGGAGTATCACTATTTATAAATAAATCTTACAAGCCATAGAACAAGAAAACTTTTGGAAACTTAGTGGTATTTGCACAACACTTGGTTTGAAAATAAGAACATTGGACCTCTAGTTATCAGGTAATAAAAAGTGTAAGAGTCCAGATTTATTTAGACCACATGAAGTTGAGGGATTCAAAAGATTATAACCACTGTGATGAACTTAAACTGTCAGTACTAATACATTTGTAAACTCAAATAAATAGACAAATCCAAATCAAAAAAGTAGAGTGTGAATACATTAAAAAGAATTATATTGCTCTTCATCTCCTCTAACAGAATTGGACACAAAACCAAAACAAATAAAACCTCAAATATTTAGAACTGCAGTCAAAAGAGAAACACCATTTTTGGCTGCTTACACAGACCTTCTGAAAGATTCAAATTTATAGAAAAGCCAGAACTTTAATTATCTCTGTCAGGGAAAACCTCACAGAACTTCTTCCTTAGTATATGGTATAGACGCACCTTATTATCTACTAGCAGATTGATGTTTAGTGATACTAGGTGAGAATAAAATTTCAGCACATCTCAGTGCTGAATTAGCACACATTCAGTGCTGAGAACTATAAGCAATATATATTAGTAAATATTTAACTATATATTTAACATTACTGTTAGCAAAAATACCTGCTGCTAAAATATATGGTTTAAAGTATCAGGAAGTTCATGATTATTTTATCAGAGCAAGTTCTTTATTTAACAAAATGGTTTCAAAAATAATATGGCATTAGCTATTGTACCCCAAAATTTACCTACATTATTCAGAGTTCTTTTTGCCAGCTTAGTTTTACACTATTTCTCTTTTGAATTTCTCCTTTTTAACTTAAAACAAAATGAAAAAAAAAAGAAAAGTAGGCCAACACACAGGGAAACAAGGTAAAAACCAAGTCCCATAATCAAGACTATTATGAAAATAGCTTTTAGAAAGCATGCAAAAGCAAATATACAACGAGGCCCGTGATAGCATATGACAACTACAGCAGGCAAGATCTTTGCAATGAGCTTTGGCACTAGGCACTGTCAAAGAGGCAGTGCAGGCCTCCCTTGGATTACTGAGACCTTGAACAAAGATTGTGACTCACAGAGCTTCCAAAGACTTAAAAACTGCAGTGCATCACTTCTGGCAAAAAGCAGTCATGGACCCAGCTTGATCTTCCTCAGACAAACAAGGGACTACCCCTCCTGCTCCAGGCACTTAGCTTCTACATTCCATGCAACCATTACCTCACAAAATCTAGATGGTAACTATTATTACAGATTGGAGAAAAACATCTAGGGCTAAGGCTTTTCCCTTGCATTGTCTCATTCCATCAAAATTCTGATTAACACTTGCCACTGGGACATGATGCTTTTAAATCAATACCCCACCTTATCAACTCCTGTGCAGTATTATATATCAACTCCATTGCAGTATTATAAAACCAAACCCTAGAATTCCTAAGAGACTCACTGTGATGAGATAGAGACTATTAAGTTTGGACTCCACAATGATTTCAGTTGAGAGAGTCAGTTTTCTTCATAGCAGCTATATAGGGCTACGGCTTTAATTTGTGCTAAGAACAGTCTTGATAATACAGAGCTGGTTTTGTTGCTGCTGAGCAGTACTTGCACAGCATCAAAGTCTTTTCTACTTCTTGTACTGCCCCTCCAGTGAGAAGGCTGATGGTAGCACAAGGAGTTTAGGAGGGGCCATAGCCAAGACAGTTGATCCCAACTGATCCAAGGGATATTCCATAAAATATAACATCATGCTCAGGATATAAAGCAGAGGGGGGAAAAAAGAGTAAGGGAAGATATTGTAAGTGATGGTGTTCATCTTTCGAAGTCACTGGTAAGTATGATAGACCCCTGTGTTCCTGGAGATGGCTGAACAACTGCCTGACCATGGGAAGTAGTAAATGTTTCCGTGATTCACTTTCCTTGCATGCACAGTTTTTCCTTTACCTATTCAAATGTCTTTATCTCAATCCACTTTTATGATTCTGTCCCTGATGCTGCTGAGTGGGTGAATAGTTCCATGGTGCTTTATTGCTGGCTGGGGTTAAATCAAACATCTTGACAAGGACTGACCTTAGACAGGATCTTCCTTGCAACTTGCTGCATGGGCACATCAATGTGCATGATGGAGTTACCCAGAATTTTCTTGTAGAAGGGAAATTATCAAGTTTATATACTGTTTAGTAAAAGTAGCAATAATAAACATAATCTATATTCATCCACTCCACACCGGGTTTGCAAACAGCAGACAGATCTTTCTCACTGAACACAGAATAGAATTAGGATTTTATAATCCCATTTTGCTGCAGAGTATGTGAAGAGGCACCATTTGTTTTTCAAATGCAAGACAAAGGAAAAAAAGACAAATGCTCCTTGGTGCTTCTTGTATCTCTATTATATTTTGAGGACATTTCTGCTACAACACTGTAGTGGTTTGAACCTGGCTGGATGCCAGAGATTCACCCACAGCCACTCTCTCACTTCATTTCCCCCACTGCCCCATACAAACAGGAGGAGAGAGGAAAAGGGAAAAAAAACCCTGAAGGGTTTTTTGCTACAGCAGGAATGAGGACTATTAGAAATCTTTTGCTGTCACAGGTAAAACAACATTCCAAAGGTATCATCTTAAAAGCAACCTTCTCCCCCACGCCTTCATCTCTTACAACAGATACCACATTCCCCTTTGCTCCAGGAGACAGGGTGGGACAGGGGTAGGGGAAAGCCAGGCAGTTGGTGTTTCTCTGCCACTGCTCAGGGGAGGAGGGCATTTCCCTGCATTCCACAGCGTCTCTTCCACAGGAGAAAGTCTTTCATGAGCCTTCCTAGTGTGAGTCCAATCCCAGCAGCAACAGCTCTTCCATAGTCTGCTACCCGTGGGTCACTCCACAGGGCGCAGTTCTTTGAGCACTGGCTGCTCCACCGTGGTCCCATCCCAAAGCACACAGATCCTACCAGGTACAGTTCTGCCACACAGTGTGGACTCCTCTCCACAGGCTACACGTCTCTCCTGGGACTCTGCTCCAATGTGGGCTCTAATGGCCTGCAGCCTCCCTCCAGCATCCACCTACTCCAGCATGGGCTCCCTTTCCACGGGCTATAGGTGGATCCTCTGCATCCTATCTCCAAACGGACACATTACTTGTGTTAACATGTACCATATTGATACACAGAGTTTCAATAAAAGGAAGAGCATTTATCTATTTGAGATTACATGAGTAGACTTCTGGATATTACAGATCGTGTCATCAGAAATGGAACATGGCAATAAATATTAGGGCAGCTATATCCATTTAGATATTAGATTTCAGTTGATATTCTACTATGAAGGTAACACTCAAAAAGACTATGTAGGCTATGCTACTTAACTTCAGACATTTATGAATACAGAGCTAAATAAATAATGTTTTCTTCATAGTGATCCACATGTATGTTAACTGTGAAATACAGATTTGGGTTTTCTTTAACTCCAGCTAAAATTTGGTCTTCAAGAGAAATAATAAAAAGCATTAAGTTTAAAGGAATGAAACTCAATTAATAAACTGGAAAACAAAACTGAATGATTATACCAGATGAAGCCCAAGATGTGCCTAACCTGTAGAAAATGTGAATAGCAGCCCAGAGTGTAACAACCAGAATGACTGTATTTTACCCAATATAACCACTCCATTTATTCCCCCCTTTATCGACAGAATCCATATACACAGTACAACGCCTCCTTTAGTGATATGCCTAAATAAATTACGCATTCAGTAAGAGAAAACAACCAAATAAACCAAAACTTTATTCTTTGTTCAGATTACAACCTGATGTGGAACAATATCATTGTTCCTGTTTGAAGAAAAGATAGGACTATGTATTTCCTATCCATCTCCTCCACACCTTCCACTGCTTTGTAAGTTTGCATTCTTACTACATAAGTACTGTCATCTCTGTATAGCTAGGAAGTATCTTCTGCTTACATATAACACCCTGCATCTCTGATCAAAACCTATAATTAATTCAAACCAGGTAATTGTATGGATTCAATTGTGATTTCATGTAGCACTAGAGCAGCAACTTATGCATCCATTCACACAACTGCACTGATACTTTGCTTTGGATTAATTTTTAACTACTCAAAATAATTCTTAAAGGCACAGATTATAGGAAAAAACAAACCCACATCATCTATATTTTCAATAGAAAGGGAAAAAACAATTCAACCAAACACCCTTACGTAAGAGTAAAATCAAATGTCACAAACTTCAGAATATACAAACTTTGGGAAAAATGAGACTGTATCTAATTCATCAAGAACCTTGCAAGAACTATTAAGAATAACTGCTCAACTGTATACACATTTAATTTCAATAGTTACTTAAGGAGGTCTTTCCAAGGAACTGTGCACAAGGCATGAAAGCCGTCTTTCCTTAGGACTGCTGTTCCCCTTGCGTACTCTATTATGTCTGCAGATTTTGACTCCCAACTGCCTTTCATCTTTAAATCATTTAGTATGATGAAGTCTTTCTGCAATGTTTCATACTTCGTTTTAATTCTTATTATTCTGGACTCTCTAGAAGGATAATTCTTCCTTTAATAAATGACTACTTACTCACGTCTTTTGTATGCTACACCTAATCTGCCATTAATGCAAGAGAAGACTTTCCCATTCATCCTCTTATTTTCTAAAAGGCTTTGATGAAGGGCCTTGTTAAAAGGTTTTTGGAAATTGAGTTAACTACACAAAACAGATCATCCTTACTCACATACTGATGACTCTTCCTGCAGACTTCTGAAGTATGATTAAAATCTCAGGAAGTCAAGTCTGCTCTTCCCTCTTTATTATATTTTCCAGAAGAGTTTCTACTAATTTAGGCAGCAACTAGTCAAATTAAAGGAACTTTAAAAAAAAACCCTAAACAAAAACCTAATACCTTATTTCCACCTGTCCTTTATCCAAGAAGATTAGAACAATAGTAGTAGTTTGACAATTTCTTGTATCAGTTTCATCCTTAGAATAAGAAGCTGGTGCAAGAGACTGCTTACTTCTGTGCTGTTACATTACTATTTCCATAGATCTTCAACTGGCATTTCAAGACTCATTCCTTGGACTAGTTCCAACAATGCTGCTGCATCTATTTATGTGGAGACAAACACCAGATTTTTCCTTGTTCTGCTTCCTGGAACCACAAGAAAATTTCAGACAGGAAGAGAAGTATTAGGAAATAGTGACATTGGCTCTTCCATTTTGTACTTAACAGAAGACAAAATACATTTTTGTATTTTGCCATTACTGTTTTATATTAAAATATAAAAAATAATCTTAGATTGCTGAAGATGATTCAGGGAGGAAAACAAATGAGTAAGCTCTGAGATCCTGCAAACACAAGTGGGTCCCTTCCAACTCAGAATAACCTGTGAACCTGTAAATTAACAGAAGTAATCTTATTAAATGCTCTCAAGAGAATAAGACAAGGGAAGAGATAAAGCCAGGTCTGCTTAAAGTTATAATTATGAAAATAACATGTAATTCCAGCAAAGTCTTTAGGATCACATCTATAAGTGCTTGCACTCACGGATATTGCATGAAGATAAATGCCTTTTCTTTGGCAATTCTTTCAGTGCTTTCACACAGGTCTAGCTGATTCCAAAAGGCTCGCTAGATCTATAGTGGTAAGACTAAAGAAAGAGACTCTCATATTTAGATAAAACGAGATGCCAGAAGTGCCATAGTTTAATTTCTATATCGTGAAGCTGTATTGTGCAGCACATGATGTTCTCTTAAACTATATTTCATACTTCTAATTTCCTACTGCTTAAATACTTTCAAATATTACAATATATGTACTATATTATCAACCCCTTACAGAAAACAGCAATGAACAGCAAAGTGACACACTTCTGTAATTCATTTTACTATTTCAGAACATCTTGCTACACTTAATATAAAATTCCCATATAAAAAGTGAAGACTCCCTGCTTTTACCACACCTGCTAAACAGTCAGATTCCTTTCTACAAATAAAGAATTTTGTATATCCTTTCACCTACTGTCATTTAATACCTTAAGCTCTGATGCACACTGCTTCTCTAGAACCACTGAGGTATTATTTCTTCCTATCAGCAAGCAAGAATAGATTCTGAACTACAGAGAATGTACTTGATACTGAGTATACACATATAGTCAACCAACTCAACTAGACTATACATTCAGTGTGATTTTCTCACAAACTGCACACTCATTACCTACAGAACTTAAATGAAAATGTATTTTTCAGCTGAGAGTAAACTTTTGTTCAATCAATGTGGCATTCTGCTGCAAGATTTTATGCAGCCATATCAATCTTTGAATAAAATCAAATTGCGTATATAAAGTAATTCTAATTTCTGGACTAACATTATGGGCACTACAATAGAAAAACCTGTTTATCTTAATGAGGTTTTGAGGAAAAAAAAAACCCAAAAAAAAAGGCTTAGATAGTTGTCCTACAATGGCATAAATACAAAGATACTACAGTAATCCTCAGAAGCCACAGGGGTTCAGGTCTCCGCGGGTGCCGGGAATCCCCTGTTCCAGGAGGATAAGTGTGTAATGAATATACAAAATAAGCCACGCTCATCACTTCACCCCCTACAGCCCCAGAACACTGAAGGAGATTCCTGCCACCTCCCCATGCCCTCTCATGACACAGGAGAGCAAAGAGAATCTTCCCTGCCCCTTCCCTGATGATACAACCCTGAGGTTGGCTCGGATGGACAGAGTGAGGTGCCCGTGGCTCCAGGGTTGTGGGTTCAAACCCTGTGTGGGTATTCTTTTGGGAGTTGGACTCAATGATCCTTGTGGGTCCCTTCCAACTCAGAATATTCTGCAATTCCCCATCCAGGGAATCCTGCACAGGGATTCCCAGCTTTCGCCACCACTGCCACAGTACCGTGCCAGTCTGCGGCAGGAGCTGACCGCGCTGGTTCCACAAAGGCACCTCCACTGCTGGGATGGTCCCACACAGCAGCTACACAGATTCAGCAGCCCTCCTGCCACCGGGACCCTGCGAGCACTTTCTGCTGGTACAGCAGGTACTTTCCATCATGTGCCACGCGTGTCCTGTCTCTAGCCACTGCCCAGTCCTCCTAGGTACATGGTACAGTGTGTGGCAAGAAGGCATCCCTGCCAGTCACAGGGACTGAGGGGGGTTGTCTGTGGGCACAGGGCCATCGCTAACCCTAAACATAGCCTAAGCTGGGAGGCAGAGGCAGCTTCCCACCAGTTGGTGTCAGAAGAGGGGAGTGGCCTGTTCCTCAGAAGTGTCTCTCACGGATGGACTGAAAAGTGTATCAACCAAGCTCTTGCCAGCATCCCACTGACAGCCCCTCTCAATTCCAGGTGGAATGGAGCTGCACTCACAGTCACATCTGCCCAGGATGGAAAGGAGTGTGCACCTTTGCAGGGGCAACAAGGGTGTGCATGTGTGGTACTGAGGGCATGGCAGAAGGCTGAGGTGGAAGCAGACAGGGGGTGGCTCTGCTATCACCTACCCCTGCTTGTTCTTATGCAAACAGTGCCTAGTGCCTCTAGGACTCACAACCACACACACGCTTCTCCATACAGTCTCTTCCAGCCAAACACAGCCTCCTGTGCCTGCCCCTGCTGCCCCTAACTATTTTGGAATAACCGTAGCCACTGCAGCCCCAGCTTCCTCAGGCCACCTCCAGGGAAGCGGCCGTGGCCAGGGGGGAGGACAAGGAGCAAGGTAGGTGGGGGAGCGGACTCTCACAGCAGGGACGAGAAGGGGGGGTTGGCATCTGAGAGGCAGCCAGGTTCAATCCTGGCATGGGGAGCCAGGGTGGGAGGTAGGCAGGAACTGTGGAACCAGTGTGAGCCATGGTCATGGTGCAACGCAAGGACCCAGGGCAAGCCATGCCCAGTAGTGGGAGACCTGCCACAGCCAGGTCTCAGAGGCAGCAAGCCCCTGTCATAACAGGTTGACACTATATAACCTTTAAAACATATATAAGGGAGGGACTCTGCGAGGTTCTCAGGCAAGCCAGCCCCACCTTGCAGGGAATGCCTGTCCTACCCCCTGGTGTGGCCAGTCCTGCCCCACAGAGCACAAGGGGAAAAGTGCGCATGTGACAACAGGAAAGCACCGTGAGGAAGTGAAGAGTTTTCACTGAAAAAAACCCTGCAAGGATCTAAAAAGAGCAAAACTGTAAGCATGACTACGCAAGGTATGATTGTACAAAATTTAAATCTTCTTAGACAATACAGTAACAAATAAAAATATCAACTAGTTTGGCCAGTATAGTAAACAGTATAGTCTAATTAGAACATTCCTCATTAGCATAATAAACATCCTAATACAGAACTGCTCTCATTGTTTGAGCTATCGTGTAAAGAGATACACCAATCCTCTAACGCAAAGAGAAAAAAATTCTTTGCATAAACTTGCATCAATAAGAAGGGTTGGGTTTTGTTTGGATTTTTATGCATCATGAGATCCTTCTACATTTTAAATCAGAATATTTCAAGTACACAAGTTTTGCAGTAAAAACTATATTACTTTTTCCCTAAATACTAAGATGTATTTAGAAGCAGCATAAACATAGAAGTCTCTGTAAGATGTTTCTCTCTAAAAAACAAAGAAACACCCTAATAATTGCAAGATACCATGGGAAACACAATCACAGAATCACAGAATCACAGAATATTATGAGTTGGAAGGGACCCACAAGGATCATCTAGTCCAACTCACCACCTAACACCCGTACAGAGACCGAGAGCACATCCCAGAGCGTAACACCAACCTAGATCCCTCACAGTCTAGCAGGCCACTCTGAGCCGGAAGGGGCCCAGGGTCATCCAGCCCTACACCCCCCAGCTAGACCATGTCACTAAGCTCCTCGTCCAGTCTTCTCTTAAACACCTCCAGGGATGGCGACTCCAAGAGGCAAAGATATCTTCTGTTTCTTTGTAACCAAATGGCAGACTAGCACTTTGAGACTGAAGCCAAGTGGGGATTTTATAACAATGTATTTCCTCACTTTAAAGTGTTTATTTGCTTAGAAGGAGCCCTTGACCTTTAAAAATTCATCAGTTTTGAAGAACCTTACAGGGGCAAAATGTTTCAATTTTTCCATACAATTGAGGTGGAAAAATAGCATACCCATGAGCTTGGTGGCAGAGGTTTCCCCAAGGATGTGGGTAGAGACACGTGCTCTTCCTCATGCTCATAAAAAGGATTTGAACCCAAGTCACCAACATTTCCTGCAGCTGCCTCAGGTCACTGCCTTACCGAGATTGTTTGAACTGCCTGTGCTTTTTCTCTCCACAGGAAAATGAAGCAATGCCTCATAGCTTGCATAAAACAAACTCTTGTTTCAAGTAGAGTATCATTCAAGCTTCCTTGCTACAAACCAGAAAAGAGCCTATGGCAGACAAGGTACCAATGGAAATGCGTGAAATGGTGCTGCTTCTGCTTGGGAACAGTGTATTTGCTTTACCTTTGCATATGCCTAGAGCATATACTCTGCAGAACTTATGATTTAAAACACATGACACAAACCAAGATAAACTAAAGAGTAATTTGCCCGGTAATAACATTGTAATTACACCTGTGGGATTTGACTTAAAAGAAGCCAAATGCTAATAAGAACTAAGTAACTCCATCAGTTATCTGTGATTAGCTATTACTTTTCTCTTTTACAGATGGGGAAAATTGCAGGGTTACAATCTAAGAAAAATAAGTGGTTCTTTCAGATATATATTTGCATGAACCATTTCTTTCCACTCATAAGCTATTCTATTTAATTCTTCAAGATCTGTCATTATGGAATTGGGAAACCTAAGCTTATAATCTCTTTCCTGCTCATTCTGAGCAAACAAAGAAAAATGTCAAGAAACTCAGCCAAAAATGAGCTTCATATTGTTTTCCTTAGATCTCTGCTTCCCCAGAGATCCAGTTGCTAAAACATTTTTTGGAAGTCATATTTTCATGATAGAGGTGTGTCACGGAAGCATTAATTATGCTGTCACTTGCAGCACAACATTACTCCTAGTTAAGTTCCTGTATGATTCTTCCCTCTCCACTCTTACAGGGTCTTAGCTTTTTAGTTTTTGCCGTTTTGATTATTCAAAAGCATTTTCCATTCATAGCATACTACTGTCTCCTGGTTTTTTGTCAAAAAAAGGAAAACAGATGCATTTCGCCATTCAATTTTTTCCTGAGCAAGTTTTCTACCCTTACATACCATCAGAGAAGCTTAGTCAATAGATATGGTGAGCAAGACCAGACAGATTAGTGAGTTCATTATAATTTATTAAAGAATGATGTGAGGATGACTGCCCACTTTAATTAGCTTTGTTACTGTAGGAAATTGTTTCATATGTCAAACTCATCACCAAGCACGATAACAAGAACCTTTCATTAGCCTTTAAGGCTAACGGCACTTATACTGACAAAGAAAATACTAAAAGAGATGGACATGACAGTGGCTAGCATAAAATAATTTATCATGCCTAATAATTTAGTGATAAACTTCACAATGGTGATTTCAAGTGAAAAATACGGTGAAACAGCTGTGTTGCTATGGCAAACCATATGCTCTTCCTGTAACCATGACATTAACTGACAGTAAAAAATTTAGAAGCTTCAATAGGTCAGGTTCACTCAAGAATAACTCTTAATGCAAATTAACTATGACTCAAATATTTTAACTAAAACCTTATCTTGTAACTGAATTTTCTTCATGAACATGTAAGCCTCTTTTCCCAGTCATCCCTCAGATTAACGAACACATTTCTACACATTTTTTTATTATTTTAAGCTGCAGGTAAGCAACAGACAAAAAAATTCTTGTAGATAACAGGCAAAAATACCCAGGTAAAACAGAAGATTTGGAAGCAGAGAAACAGAAAATTAAAGTAAGAGTTTTGTTCAGTCTGCAGAAGCCCCACTGAAGAAACAATTATGTTCTAGGATGCACTTTATAATGTTTTGGGGAGTTGGACAGAACAAGAGGACATGGCCTCAAGCTGCACCAGGGGAGGTTTAAGCTGGATGTTAGGAAGAACTTTTTCACAGAGAGAGTGATGAGAGAGTGGAATGGTCTGCCAAGGGAGGTGGTGGAGTTGCCGTCCCTGGAGGTGTTTAAGAAAAGATGGATGAGGAACTCAGTGACATGGTCTAGACAATGGGATGCTCAGATGGATGGAGCATGGTGCCCATGGCTCCAGGGTTGTGGGTTCAATCCCTGGGTGTGTTATAGTTTAGGGGTTTTTTCTGCTCCTCTGGCAGCGAGGGTGTTAACAGCTCAGTTCTTGCCTGAGCTCTCCGTGCTGCCATGGCCTTCAAGGTTATAGAGATAGAGGCGTCTCTGTGAATAACATACTTGGGAGAGAAGAAAAAAAAGTTCAGTAGTAAGATGTAGCGTGCCGGCTCAGAACCTGCGTCGGGAGGCTGAGAGATTTGAAGGCCCCCAGGCCCACAAGAGAAGGGGTAGAGATGTTCTTCCAGGCATCCTGCTGCTGCTTGTGAATTGGACCAACCATGGTGAAAACCTATGGACCAGAGAGAGAGAGAACCAGGACCGCAGCATCCGTCTAAGCATCACGACTGAAGATGGAGAGGTAACGCTGGACAAACTGCTGATGGTTTTGAAGCCCAGAAACAGAAGCCTGGAGCTAGCTGAGAGCTC
>WEKX01029490.1:27914-50931 GCA_013390025.1 Pitta sordida
CTACCTGCGAGGAGGTTGCAGCCAGATGGGTGTAGACCTCTTCTTCCAGGCTGACGACACCAGAACGAGAGGGCACGGCCTCAAGCTACGCCAGGGGAGGTTCAATCTTAACGTTAGGAAGCGGTTTTTCACAGAGAGAGTAATTGCATATTGGAATGGGCTGCCCAGGGAGGTGGTGGAGTCGCCATCCCTGGAGGTGTTTAAGAGAAGACTGGACGAGGAGCTTAGTGACATGGTCTAGCTGGGGGGTGTAGGGCTGGATGACCCTGGGTCCCTTCCGGCTCAGAGTGGCCTGCTAGACTGTGAGGGATCTAGGTGGTGTTACGCTCTGGGATGTGCTCTCGGTCTCTGTACGGGTGTTAGGTGGTGAGTTGGACTAGATGATCCTTGTGGGTCCCTTCCAACTCATAATATTCTGTGTGTGATTCTGTGTGTGATTCTGTGTGTGAACATACTCACATTCAAGATGTCCTCAACATTAATCAAAAGCTTAAGGTCTAATCTCTGTAACCTCACTAATTTATTGCAATCATAATTACTTTATCATTTTAATTACACTATCTTTCACACTAAGCAACAGTAACCATTCCTCAGCCCTACCTTATGATTAATTGTATTTTGAATAAATTGCTTACTATTATCAAATTATAACTAATCAAGAGTTTGGGTTTTGCTTTAATATAAATGTTAAGGGAGTATCTAAAAACGCCCTGTTCTATTCATGAACAGAACAAGTGATGAAACTGTAGTATAAATTAATACTTTATAAGTGGGGATGATAAAATTTCTCAATACCACATAATAATGAAGTAGGGTAAATAATGGCTGAGCATATCCTTACTGATAGGAATTGCAGTAATCCCTCGCTACTTTGTGGTACATCTATTGCAGCTTCAATACATTGAATTTTTTTTTCCATGCAGACATTTTCCAGCTTCCATTCTCATTCACACCTTGTGGAGCGAGGCGGGGGCAGTGCCAGCAGGTGCCACTTGCTCAAGGGCCAGCCAGAGCTTGCTTGCTTATAACAGTCTTGCAAAATTAACAGAATGGTGGGGAAGAGTTATAACACTGTCTCAAAGGTATATTAACCAAAACACTGTGAGGAGCCCTCCTCCTCCTCTGCTTTCTACTGCTTACTGTTTTCTCCTGCTTGCTCCTGCTGCTTGTGGCTGAGGGGTGGGGGGACGGGCCATGTTTACATATATATGAATTGCTACTTACCACAGCATCGTTATGGAACTATGTCCCCCTCGTGATATTTGAAGGACTACTGTATTTCCATTTTAAGATGTGGTGTGTTTAGAGAGGGACAGGAGGAGCTCATGTGCCTCTGGGACCCACAAGCGCTGGCTCGGCCACCCAGCCCTCAGCAGTACCATTCACTGCCTCCGTGAATCAACGCAGATGCAAATGAGAAGGCACAAATGATCAAGATATGACCATATTTCCTGTAGCAAATGGCTCCACTGGCTATTATTTGTGCATTATACTGTTCAGACTGACGGGGCAGCAGCATCCGACTCTCAGATGTTTACATATTCCTGTTGAAAATATGGTACACACAAGCATCACAAATGAAGGGTTATCAAAGCAAGCCACCACACAGGTTTCTGGAATGCTTTCTTTGCAGTTCTGTGTGCTATTATCCTAAAGGCAGTGTTGTTATTGTGCTGTGGCTTACAGAACTAATAAAATAAGTCTTACAAAAATCTTCTAACAGGTCATTGGTATGATCTTACAGAAGAGGAAGCTGAACAAGGACAATGAATAAACTGCCAAAGAAAACCCATTTTTTTACTTTCCATTTGTTGTCATGACCATAACTCAATTCTCTTCTGTTTGTTACTGCTCTGACCCCTTAATCCTCTTTATCCTGTATTACACATGCCTGAGGCATAATTAACATCTGTACAGTTTTCCCAAGCCACGCGGGTTCTGAGCCCAGGACTTCATATTTTCTAAAAATTTCCAGATACTTGAGAGTGCATACAGTGAACCCAAAAATGAAAANTATATATATATGAGATACATATATGTATGTATCTGTATCTACTGACTCCTACTTATCCAAACTGAATTTATGCTACTCCACTTGTAACACAGTGAGATGCAGAGATCAGTATTATATCACTCTGGACAACATATCTGCTTATTTTGTCTTGGGTATCATCCTTCAGGGGTTCTGCTCCCTCACACAGGAGTACAGGAGGTCAATGCTGTATCAGGATAGCTGCTTCTATGCCCTAAATCTTTAATCAGCTCCATAAACTGTTGCTAAAGGCTACCTAGACAGAAAATTCAGTTCAGACACAGTTTCTTACCCAGGGCCTCCCTGAGCCTGATAAAACCTACTAGTTGAAACTGGGACAAGAAAAGATTAAGCTTATTTTGAAAGTGATGCTTTTTCCCCTGCTTATCAAGCCCAACTCACCTGAAAACCTAATTAAAGTGCATAAGCTTGTGTATGTGGTGACACAAACCTCCAATCACGTGAGGAGTAGAGGAGCTGTTAAAGAATGGTAAATGAACAATGTAGTAGAAAAATATATTAATAAGACACAAAGAAGATTATGTGAAGGACCAAATAAGAAAAATCATGAAAGACAAATTAAGCTAGAGGAGATTACCAAAAGTAGCGGAAAAAGTTTCCAGCTTTTTATAAAAAATAGCATTACAATCACACCTCTGTATTCATGGATTACAGGTCTCNTGGCTGAGGGGTGGGGGGACGGGCCATGTTTACATATATATGAATTGCTACTTACCACAGCATCGTTATGGAACTATGTCCCCCTCGTGATATTTGAAGGACTACTGTATTTCCATTTTAAGATGTGGTGTGTTTAGAGAGGGACAGGAGGAGCTCATGTGCCTCTGGGACCCACAAGCGCTGGCTCGGCCACCCAGCCCTCAGCAGTACCATTCACTGCCTCCGTGAATCAACGCAGATGCAAATGAGAAGGCACAAATGATCAAGATATGACCATATTTCCTGTAGCAAATGGCTCCACTGGCTATTATTTGTGCATTATACTGTTCAGACTGACGGGGCAGCAGCATCCGACTCTCAGATGTTTACATATTCCTGTTGAAAATATGGTACACACAAGCATCACAAATGAAGGGTTATCAAAGCAAGCCACCACACAGGTTTCTGGAATGCTTTCTTTGCAGTTCTGTGTGCTATTATCCTAAAGGCAGTGTTGTTATTGTGCTGTGGCTTACAGAACTAATAAAATAAGTCTTACAAAAATCTTCTAACAGGTCATTGGTATGATCTTACAGAAGAGGAAGCTGAACAAGGACAATGAATAAACTGCCAAAGAAAACCCATTTTTTTACTTTCCATTTGTTGTCATGACCATAACTCAATTCTCTTCTGTTTGTTACTGCTCTGACCCCTTAATCCTCTTTATCCTGTATTACACATGCCTGAGGCATAATTAACATCTGTACAGTTTTCCCAAGCCACGCGGGTTCTGAGCCCAGGACTTCATATTTTCTAAAAATTTCCAGATACTTGAGAGTGCATACAGTGAACCCAAAAATGAAAATATTTACCATAGGAGTCCTGGGTCTACTTTCAATTATTGAAATAGATGAAGGGCTTTTTGCAGGTCTTTTTGCCGGGTGGCAGGTCACGCATGTGCAGTTGTGAAACAGGTCTCCTACATTGCTAAAAAATCATGCCGTTAAGATCTAAAGCCGCAATATGGGGGGCACAAAGTGCAAGAGGGTCGACTGTATTTTAAATGCTTCAGCAATGCTATTAGCCTTTGTAATCCAGTACATTAAAAGCAAAGTAATATTTATATACATTAAGTATGAGATCAAAAGATATTAAACTAGTCACCAAAAGTGAATAAAGTTCTAATCTCTTAGCCAAACAACCATTCGCTTGCTGGAATTTAGCAACTGAGAAAGCTGATAAATACATATATATANCATAAGCTTGTGTATGTGGTGACACAAACCTCCAATCACGTGAGGAGTAGAGGAGCTGTTAAAGAATGGTAAATGAACAATGTAGTAGAAAAATATATTAATAAGACACAAAGAAGATTATGTGAAGGACCAAATAAGAAAAATCATGAAAGACAAATTAAGCTAGAGGAGATTACCAAAAGTAGCGGAAAAAGTTTCCAGCTTTTTATAAAAAATAGCATTACAATCACACCTCTGTATTCATGGATTACAGGTCTCCCACAGGTCCCGAAAAACCTTTAATCTGTGTATACGGGTCGGACATTAATATGGCAAATTATTGCCAGAAATAAGGCAACTTTGGAATACTGCAACATCCCATGCTCCTTATGGCAGCCAGGAGCATGGGAGTCAGGGTTTTTTCCCTTTAACTGCAGCAGCTAGCACTTGCAGGACTGCTCTGTCTGAGGGAATGAATATGTGCATGTGCACATACACGTACATGCGCTGGCAAGTGCAGGCTGGCTGCTGGGCTCCAAACAGCTGGAACAGGCCCCACATGGGTCCCTGTGTTACAGGGACCCTGACACCTGGCAGGGCCAGACAGGGCAGGGGCCGCCCACCATGGACCACAGCATCCCACAGAATTATACATCGCTACGTGAATAACTGAGTAAGTACTGCAGGAAAAATTGTTTTATCAAATGTCTGAACTCGTAACATGCAAGAAAGTAAGTTGCCAAAAGACTTAGAGTGGTATTCATCTTTCATTTTTGCCTTGGAAAGGCATACAACACTGNGCAGTTGTGAAACAGGTCTCCTACATTGCTAAAAAATCATGCCGTTAAGATCTAAAGCCGCAATATGGGGGGCACAAAGTGCAAGAGGGTCGACTGTATTTTAAATGCTTCAGCAATGCTATTAGCCTTTGTAATCCAGTACATTAAAAGCAAAGTAATATTTATATACATTAAGTATGAGATCAAAAGATATTAAACTAGTCACCAAAAGTGAATAAAGTTCTAATCTCTTAGCCAAACAACCATTCGCTTGCTGGAATTTAGCAACTGAGAAAGCTGATAAATACATATATATANTGTATTCATGGATTACAGGTCTCCCACAGGTCCCGAAAAACCTTTAATCTGTGTATACGGGTCGGACATTAATATGGCAAATTATTGCCAGAAATAAGGCAACTTTGGAATACTGCAACATCCCATGCTCCTTATGGCAGCCAGGAGCATGGGAGTCAGGGTTTTTTCCCTTTAACTGCAGCAGCT
Organism: Pitta sordida; assembly: GCA_013390025.1. Lineage (NCBI taxonomy): Eukaryota > Metazoa > Chordata > Aves > Passeriformes > Pittidae > Pitta > Pitta sordida. The sequence goes on from WEKX01029490.1 coordinate 33,125, forward strand.
AGCACTTGCAGGACTGCTCTGTCTGAGGGAATGAATATGTGCATGTGCACATACACGTACATGCGCTGGCAAGTGCAGGCTGGCTGCTGGGCTCCAAACAGCTGGAACAGGCCCCACATGGGTCCCTGTGTTACAGGGACCCTGACACCTGGCAGGGCCAGACAGGGCAGGGGCCGCCCACCATGGACCACAGCATCCCACAGAATTATACATCGCTACGTGAATAACTGAGTAAGTACTGCAGGAAAAATTGTTTTATCAAATGTCTGAACTCGTAACATGCAAGAAAGTAAGTTGCCAAAAGACTTAGAGTGGTATTCATCTTTCATTTTTGCCTTGGAAAGGCATACAACACTGCAAAAATCATCTAGAAGAAATAATGACTTAAGGAAGGAAGGCAGAGTTCCATGAAGAAATGCCTATAGCTGAAAAATTATAAGTATTCAATAATTTTTAGAGGCAGTTTCATTGAAAAATTGATGTTCCAGCAGAAAAATAGACTGAAATCAACAAAAAAACACACAGAGAGAGAGAAGAGTTTGAAGTTTCAGACCATAGGAGACAAGATTTTAAAAAGTTAGACCCCTCCTCCCCAAAAGACCAACTGGACCATGAGTAGACAGTACATCTGAACAGAAACATAAGCTATGGATCATTTCCCACCAGGGGAAGCTCAACATTACTGATAGAAAATCAAGGGCCAGAGCAAATAATATGGCACAAGGAGATGAGGAGACCATACCTCTGGATGCTTAGTGAAAAGTGTAGGGCCAGATGGAATGGCAAATATGCCTACTATTTTTCAGTGGTTTGTGGGGTTTTTTGTCTGCTCCCCAGGTAATACTAGAATCAGTTTTGGGGTTTGGGGTTTTTTTTGTATAATTTTCAGTCTCTGGATTCAGATAAAAAACAGCCCACACATACCTGGCAAAGCATTTTATCTATACCTATTCAATTCAACCTATGTCTTAAAATAGCCATACACTGTAATCATTGTCCTTAAGACAGAAAAGACGAATCATGAATTCATATAAGCTTCGTTAGTTAAGATTTCATAAATTACACAGAATTACAGCATTAACAAAGTTGGAAAAGACCAGAGATCATCAAGTCCAACCTACTAACTAACTTATCAACCTACCCAACACCAGCTCATCATCTAAACCATCTAAACTATTTAAAACATGTCACTAAGTACACCTTCCAACCTTTCCTTAAACACATTCAGGGACAGTGACTCCACCACCTCCTTGGGCAGCCCATTCCAATGGGAAATCACTCCCTCTGTGAAAAAGCTTTTCCTAGTATCCAGTCTAAACCTCCCCTGATGCAGCCTAAGACTGTCCTCTTGTTCTGTCACTGGGGGCCTGAGAGATGAGTCCGAACCCTGCCTGGCTACAACCTCCCTTAAGGTAGCTGTGGAGAGCAACAAGGTCTCCCCTGAGCCTCCTCTTCTCCAGGCTAAATGACATCAGGTCCCTCAGTTGTTCCTCATAAGGCTTGTACTCCAGTCCCTTCACCATCCTCATAGCCTCTCTCTGAACACATTTGAGCAAACCAACATCTTTCCTAAACTGAGGGGCCCAGAACTGAACACAATACTCAAGGTGGGGTCTAACCAATGCCAAGTATAGGGGAAGATTAACTTCCCTTGTACTACTGGCAACACTATTCCTGATACAGGCCAAGATGCCATTGGCTTTATTGGCCACCTCAGCATACTGCTGGCTCATGTTCAGTCTCCTATCAACTAGCACTTTATATACTTTAAGTTTTATAACTTCAGATAATACCTATTTCAGTATCAACAGAATGGTAATCATAATGAATGTGATTTAACAGAGGAATGTGTACATCACTAGACTGATTTGACAGAAAGTTATAAAAATTTACTCTAAGCTTCATGTAATAATCAAAAATCAAATACCAGATGGTATTATTTTTGCACTGACAGAAACACGTCTGTGTTTTATCTCACTATAACCATCTTTGTGATAGAATATAAATTAAAACATTGATTGCTCCCTCCCTCCTCCTTTAATGCAGGGAAAACCATTATAAGAAGGTATCTGTCTTAGTTTTAAGCACAGAAGAGACAGAGCTGCCCATATAATCAGAGGATAGTGCCAAGATGCACAGCCCAAGAACCAAGAAAGAAACTACATCTCATTTTATTCCCTCCTCAAGTTTTCCACTGCCCAAAGCCAGCACAGTACAGCTTATTTTCACCAGCGTATTTTGCTCTCACCATACTAGAAGGTCGAAGTCATTATTTATCCTCTCCCATAACACAAAATAATTGAAGCAGCTAAACTTTAAGGCTTTCCATCCTCAGTTTTCTGATTGCTCAACAACACTTCTGATACTTTTCAAAGAAAAAAAATGACAGATTGCATTTTTTATTTGTTCATTAAAGACGTATCCTAACTGAATCAATCAATAACTTAAGGCCCTAATTTGCTGAAGGAAAAGTGTAAGACGACAAGAAGAGCCCTTGGCAAAATTGGTTAATTTACACATGGAGAACAAAAGACTCTCAGCTGTAACAAAATGCAAAATGTTCCTTATGTGGTTTGTGGGTTTTCATTCAGGCTGCTGGGGAGGATGGCAAGATTAATCTCACAGCATCTATAGGCTAGAAAGGTCTCACTAAAGCTGCTGAACTCTAAGAATCATGACTACAAAGCTCAGGAAGAAGTTGTTGCAGGAACAGGACAGCCAACTGTACACAGTCCGCAGTCCAGAATACAGCCTACAACGAGGGCAATCAAAGGATGCAGAGCCATAAAAAAAGTTCAGCAAGAAAGGGACATGGGGGGTGGGAGAAGACATTAATCTTAGGAGTGACTTCTTTTATGTGAGAATTGGCTAGGGAGCTCAAAAGCCAAGTTCTAAACAAATGAAACAAACCCGAGCCAAACCCAACAATAACAAAACCCAAACACCCCACACCAAAACCCAGCACACAGAAACCTCAAAAAATGAACAGCAACAACATTAGCAAGTGTGAGATGCCTTGATATTTAGGTTTTCTGGAGCTCAAAGACAACAGTGGATGCTGATACCAATGCTTGTTTCCCCTCATGCTAAAAATGTGGTGAATTTTATTGTAATCAAAAGGGTAAGAGATTTTTGAAGACATGGAATTTGGGCCCAGAAAGACAGGATGAGGAATTTTGATTGTTTCAGCATGGAACTAAAACCCAAAATTAAGTTTTTACCTCATTTAGCCCACTCTCTCAGGAAGATGTTCCTTGTCAGAAAGCAAGGCGGATTTGAGGATTGATTCATACTGAAGGTGGAGTGCCTTTCTGTAAACTTCTGAGAAACAATATTACACAAATCAGATTAAGCACAGTACCATTTCCTAGTGAAGGATGCTCTGGACTGCATCATGCTACAGTCAGACATAAAATACATCATTTAATTTCTGAAATTCATAAATTTGTGATCAGGCATGAAACTCACATATTTCCTTATCTGAGCTACAGATAAAGTGTTTTTAAAAGCAGATGCAAAAAACCACTTAATTCAGCCGCCCTATAAAACATTTTAAATTAAAACATATAATTTCAATTATCTTATCAAAAAGCAGTAATGCTTTGTAACCTTAGCAAATAAAGCTGTAATAAACACAGGACGTAATCAGGAATATGCCAGTTTGCTGTACATGAACAAATACAACAGGAATTCATGTCTAATGATACCATTTTAAAAGGAGTTCACAGAAATCAAAATATTTACTTAGTCAATGTTATCTGACGCTAATTAGGTAGCTAATGAAAAGAAATTATGCTCATTTGTACTGTTAATCCAAGCACTCCCTGAATATAATTTCTGGGTTTGGAAACCTTTAGAAATCAATGACAGACTTTCATTTGTACAACTATCTTCTCAAGGTGCAGAACACATATGTATTATGCATTACTCAAGTAATACCATATCCTGAAGATCCACTAGTTGTGTAACTTTTCATCAAACAAAACCACAACATGTATCGTTTTTTAAATATTAGGTTGCAGCTGTATCCCTGTAAGAAAGGTTAAAGAGATTTATCTTTCAAGTACAAATAGAATGGTCTTAAAATTCATCTAACAGGCCTCTTGGGAAGCACAGGTCCATACTTTCTTTCAGCAGACATTCATTACTGAACATAACTTGGCAGATGCACAATATCTCAACTGTCTTGTTGCCATGTGATGGCTATTCTTCCTGAACATCAAGTTTGTTGAAATGATAACAACCCCATCCATTGCTATTGGCTGGGGGGTGAGTGGTTGGAGAGTGGTGAAATGGAGAGGGATTTAGGAGTTATGATTGACAGAAAACTCAATATGAGCCAGCAATGTGGTGGCTAAGAACGCCAATGGCATCCTGGCCTGTATCAGTAACAGTGCGGTCAGTCGGACTAGGGAAGTTATCCTTCCCCTGTACTCGGCGCTGGTCAGACCACAGTTCTGGGCTCCCCAGTTTAAGAAGGATGTTGAGCTGCTCGAGAGGGTCCAGAGAAGGGCAACAACGATGGTGAAGGGACTGGAAGACAAGCCCTATGGGGAGCGACTACGGAAACTGGGGTTGTTCAGCCTGGAGAAGAGGAGACTCAGAGGTGACCTCATTGATGTTTACAACTACCAGAGGGGAGGTTGCCGCCAGGTGGGTGAGGATCTCTTCTCTCAGGCTGATGACACCAGAACAAGAGGACATGGCCTTAAGCTATGCCAGGGCAGGTTTACACTGAATGTTAGGAGGAGGTTTTTCACATTGGAATGGACTGTCCAGGGAGGTGGTGGAGTCGCCATCCCTGGAGGTGTTTAAGAGTAGGCTGGATGAGGCAATTAGTGCCATGGTTTAGACAATGGGTTGGTGTCGGGTTACAGGTTGGCCTTGATGATCTCCAAGGTCTCTTCCAACCTTGCTAATACTGTGTGATACTGTGTGTGTGTGTGTGTGTGTGATTTCCCTACATAGCTGAGGGCATGATACCACTTTCACTCTTATGTTTTAAAGCTGTTTATACTGTAGCTCTCCTACACAAAATAAGGGTAATAAAGGTAACAGATTATCACATTTTATTCTCACTTCGACATGGCCATATAATAAAAAGATGCCACATAAATCCTGGATTTCTTTCAAAGGAAATAATTGCTATTACAACACTCACAATCAATATTTTTATATTATGAATATGCGAACAATTTCAAGATGAACTGTTTGAGTGCTGGTGAATTCAGCTTTTATTTATTGAGTTCCAATGCTTGGGACCATTCCTTAAGAAAACATTTCTGTTCAGTATGGCTGCTTTCATTTTACAAGAGCACACTTTCAATGACTCTTGGATGTTATTTCTCCAGCAGAGAAAATGCCAGAGGTGTGCAGTAATATGCCCAAGCACATGTGCAAGGAAAACATATGCTTATATCAGACCTATTTTTAGGACCATAAAAGGAAGCTGTTGCAATTACATTTTGCAAAATACTTATTAACTCTAGGGGTACAGCATGGCAAAGTATCGTCAAAGACCACATGCAGAAATATTTTGTTTTAAGCAAGACAGAGGTCGAGAAATAATTTCTCATGAAAATTGAAAGACATGCTTGGGAGAACTAGTGTAAAGTCAATATATTGAGGGGGCATTCAGGTTATATGGACATTTCTAGCAGCTTCATAAATTTGTTAAATAAGGGGTTGAGAATGAGTTACAGATTGTGGTGGCTTTACGACGCAGGAAAAATACACACAGAACAGTGGATACGGACTTGAACAAGTTTTTCAAACTGAAGGCAGAGTTTTATGACATTACTTCTTTAGAAATATATTTAATGTATTAAAATAGGCAGGTACCTTATATACCATTTCAAATGTATGTTTGAGTGTGCTTTTTACAAACTGCATACAATTTGCAAGTTCTTTCTTCGGGCAAACTTACTTCTCCACATGATGTGTAAATGATGCAGCTATTTTCTGTAAGAAAGACTTGACTTATATAAGTACCTACCATAACTACAGTAAAATTTGCAGAAAATATTTACCATTGTCTTTCAAGGAATCTGATTTCGGGTAATAGCAATTCCTGAAAGACTTGACTTGAAGAAATTGCTGGGTATTCAAGTGCAAAATACCATTCATTTTCATGTCTTATGTTAAGTAGCAAAAACTAAGGAGCTTATACCACTAGGCACTTCTGAGAACTTCAGCTAAAACCAGCTAGTTTTGAGTAACAACATAACTACGTATCTGGAAGGGCTACATTCAAGAATGAATGTCCTTCCTGAAATGAAATAATTTATGTTGAGGGTTTTTTTCAATTTACAGACACCCAGAAATTCAGGGAGGAGAGGAAACAAACAAAACCAACTATTTCTTTTACTTCTGGCAACCTTGAAACTCCAGACATAGCTATATTATCCTGATCTATCTTAGCATTGAACTGCACACTTAGCTCTAAGGATCCCATTTATCTTTTGCTTCTCTGCCCCTTTCTCCCCCATGGAAAATCCAATGATGGTAAAGTAAATTTTCAGGTTAGAAAAAAATCAGTGATTCTCATTTGATAAGGCAGAACTATTTTTTTCTTAGACATTACTTCCTTGCATCCTTTCTTGCACAGGCCAAATTTCACAAATCAAATAAAATGCTTTCCCAAGAGCAAGAGAAAAAAAAACATTTCTGCAGAAGCTCACTGTAAAAGCTTCTGGAAAGGGACACTGAATTCATTTGGGTTTCTGAATAGTTAAGTAAGATAGTTTAAGATCTTGACCACCTTTGTACAGAGAAAATATTCCAAGTAATTTGAATAGCAATCAGCAAAAAGCTGAAGAGATAGTATCTGGCATCACTCTATGTTGGAAAGATATAATAGATGATGGCTAATATGACTAGAATGGAAAGACATTTTTCTCCTCCCTTTGCATTACTATATAGAACTGAGAAAGACAGTTGTGGGCATGCAGTTGACTTACCCAAGGAAAGCCGAGCAGCTGGCTTTGAAGCTATCTGAAAGCTTCACTCAAAGTAATCTTTCTCCTTTAACCCTGATAGCTGTGAACAGTGTTGACCAGTTTCTGTTCTGGGGCCAAACTCTTTGTTCAGGTGGATTATGGACAACTTATTTCCCAAAATAGGTGGCAGCTGGCATACTCCAAATAATTGAGTAGTAGCTACAAGACTTATCAATGAGAGACCCTGCAGCTCAGGGAGGTCACATGAACCCTCTGTCCATTAGTAAATTCTCATGCTAACACAGATCCCACTTGGAATGATACTCCTACAAAAGCCAAGGCCTTTTCCACAGAAATAAAGTAAAAACTAATTCCAAATCAGCATTGTGAAGGATGCTGTCCTCTAATGCATCCAGCTATCCCTTACTAACCCCCTTCTCCTAATCTAGTCTCTTCCAGCCTCTATACACCAGTCTGGATAGACTTGAATTTTGCAGCAGAAGGCCAGCTGCTTTTCAGTATAACCTTTGTGTAGAAAGATGGTTAGAATCAAAAGGGTGCTGGCCCTTTATGAGAATGCACAAAGCCCAGGCTTGGCTCATAGCTTGGCCTTGAACAACAGAAATAAAAGAATGTTTTGATAATAGCTTCTTGTAGAAAACAACAGGTGTCTTGATTGTAATTGGAAAGTAGAAACTGCTGTGTGAGCATGAAATAGCAAAAATGTGATACATATGATCTGTGTGAACCCTGAATAAATGAGTCTTAGCTGTAATGCATATTGGATTGTCGCTTTGATCTCCAAAATCCTGGCTTTCTTCTTTTACCTTTGCATGAGAAAACTAACCTCGCTCCTGTTAGTCCACCATATGTCAGTCACACTAGCACTATGGAACTGCTAGGCCATGCCATTTCCATACAAGTTGGCCAACAAGCTAAAGGAACATCAAGCCCTTGACTTCTCTTCATGTTCAGACTTTCTTCCAGCCAGTGTATGGCTCATCAGCTATCTGGTGGGTATCTCTAATTTAGGTATTTTCTATTACTCTTTGACAAGTGGCTTTCCTGCTAGTTATTATTTTTCTGCTGTTCTCAAAAAAAAATTCACATATTGAGGTGTATGATCATATCTATAAACTTTCTATTGTGATACATTTAAGGTTTTTTCTCCATCATGTTCGTTGCTATACTAAAATTTGACTTACTGAAACATTGCTATCATGCTGTAACAGCTACAAAAACCTAATGGATATATTTAGGAGCAAGAAATTACTTTTGTAACGAAGTCCGATCAAGATTCTGCCTTCACATGTAGTGTCTAGTGAAGTTGTACTTGTTTTCATACAGAAATTCTCTTCCTTTCCCTTCTGAATGAAATATCATCTCTGAGCTTATTCTCTGTTGAAATAAATAGGACCAAGTTGGGTTGAAGATATTTGTTGGGTTTTTGTGATTTTTCTTTAATTAAGTCATTGGAAAGATGAAACTCTATGTCATCATTACCATTAAATGACATATTTACCCCTCTGCCTGTTCCTAGCCTTTCATCCACCTGGGTGACAGGAAAATGAAGGGATGAAAAGTTATTTCTTGAAAGGAATTTTCATTATTATTTGATTTTCAGTTTCATTATGTGTTAAACATGAAAGAAGCATTCCTCTTGTGATATGAGGGAAGGGGAAAGCAAATTTAAAACAGAGAATAATTGATAATGAAATATTGCTTAGAATTCAATGATAAAGACTCTCATCCTAAACTCTCAGACTTATGAACATAATGTAATAGGTGACTATTAAGAACTTCATAAACTTTCAAAATGTATACATCTTATGTTATTTAGAGCAGCTCTTTTAATTCAAGCTTACTAGAGATAGTGCAAATTACAGGGGAACCTAATTTTCATTACAAAACTACATATTTGGCAGTTTCAATCTCATCATATGCAAAAGATTTAAAAAAACACTAGAGCAAGGTGATTTTAACATTTCCTGTAATGTAAGGTGTCAACCTTCCTGAAGCTATGTTCATACAAGGAAAAACTAATTAAGACATAGCTCAAGACATAGCTGTATTAGCCAGGACATTGCCCATTCCTTTAATGAACAGATCTAATCTTACCAGTACAATGAAACATACTCAGACCTGCCAAAAACTGGTAAGTCATAACATTCATAAGTCAAACAGATGCTGGTGTGAAGAATTTGATGTCAATTAATATTTTTATTACCAATTAGCACTCCCATGTTTTTCCATGCACAACCTGCAGTATCATGTTCACTGCCCCATTCTTATGTATTTTGGCATCTAGTACATTCACAAATACTAATACACTTTGCGGATATACCATGGCTGCCTTCTGAGTACATCAAAGGATTAATAAAACGAGTCATCATGCCACTAAAAAGAATAAATGAACTCCAGCATTCCTGCAGATAGAATTTAAATCACCTGCATTATTTCCCCTGGGAAGATATGCTGTTTCTGGGACAGAAGTTCCGTATCCTCCTATTTTCACTTTTGTATCTTAAACCCAAGGCCGTCTTTCTCTACAAATAAGCTACTGAAATAGCACAAGACTTGCACTAGTAGTCATTTAAGCACATTTGTGTAAATCCCAAATGGAAATTCCCACCCCTGCAATCTTCTGCCTTTTGTACACCCCGAAAGGGAAAGAAAAGTCCAGCACTTCTTTTGGAAAATCACAGGTAGACACAATCCTTTCTTCTTCTGGGGCTCTTGATAAGAGCCTTTGAGTGGCATTTGATTTATTTTTCTCCCCCATTTTCTTTTAACGTCCTTTCCTCTCATGAAACAAAGCAGAAAGAGGATGAGTAGGCTGCTTTCAAAAGCTACCCAGATGCAGCTGGGAACAAGAGCAGCTGTAATTTGGAAAAAAAAAAAAGGCAGCTAGAAATTGACAGCATGTTTAGTATAAGTAAGTATGCCTGTAACAAACGTATAGCTGTATCTATCAGGGTAAATTAGTTCCCCAGAGAGCCTGTTAGAAAACTTTATAGTAAAATAAAGCGTATATTAAACTTTCTAAAAATTACAAAAAGTCAGAATGGTCTTCAACTCATACAGCACAAAATACTCCGCTAGGATTAAAAGAAGAACATATAACTTTTCAAGTAAAAAAATTATTTATGAGTTGTCTGGGGAGAACTGAGAAAACCTCAGTCACTTCTCAGCTGGCCCTGTGCTATGGGACATAACTTGGCTGACCTGGCTTGAGCATCTCGTATAACAATCCACTACCATTTACACTGTTATTAAACTGAATATGCACCATGACAGTGTGTCATGGTTCAATCCCAGCTAGCAGCCAAGCCCCACACAGCCTCTCTCTCACTACCCCACTAGCAAGATCAAAGAGAGAATCAGAAGAGGAAAAGCCAGAAAACTTGTGGACTGAAAAAAAGACAGTTTAATAGGCAATGCGAAAGCTGTGCACACAAACAAAGCAAAGCAAGGAATTAGTTCACTGATTTGTATGGGCAAGCAAGTGCTCAGCCATCCAGGACAACAGGACTCCATCAAGTGTAATGGTGACTTGAGAAGACAACATCGCTTCAAACATCCCTCACTTTGCTCCTTCTTCTTCTGTTATGTACTGAGAATGATGTCACATGAGATAGAATGTCACTTTGGATCACTCGACTTGTCTGTGTCTCCTCCCAACCTCCCATGAACCCCCAACTTCCTTGCCGGTGTGGCAGTACAAAAAGCAGAGAAAGCTTTGCAACAAAAAAACATCAACCCCATGCTCAGAGCAAATCCAAAACTCAGTCCTATATTAGCCACTGTGAAGAAAGCTGATTCTACTCCAGCCAAAACCATCACATCATGATGCACAACAGAACTCTCTCTCCCTATTCCACTCCTGTGACTCACAATACATCTTGCGTAAGTCTTGTGGAGCTTCTCTATGTACTAAAGTCCCATCATCTGAGAAACTACTACTCATTCCAGGCACCTTCGATCTCTGTTGGTTCCTTTTTTCAATGGGAACATATTCTAGTCAAAACTGGATCCTTAGATGTTCTGATTGGATCAGAACACTGCCACCTACAGATTTACTGAAAGCTGTTTCATATACATAACTGTGCCCGATCTTGTCACACAAGGAAAGAAGTTGTGGTAGGTTTTTTTAATTAAACCCATAGCAAAACTTACTGTCACTTGTTGCATGTAACTTGTTTTGGGCTTATAGTTCAATTAGTAGTTTATTAGAATCAGTAGGTCCTGTGCCAAGAGACCAGGTCGTGCCCTTGTCTCAACCTCAGCTCATTTCCTACCTGTATGTGAGTAAGCAGATATCATACACATTTGTGATGACATAAGAGAAGGGAGGCTGGGTATCTGACTCTCAGGCTTTTCTGGAAGCCTAAGAGTATACCAAATTTGAAAAGGAATTAAGCCAGAGAAGCACGAAGTAGCAAATTAATTGAAAAATAATAATCAACGTGTTATAGAAAAGAACTATGGAGTTTCACACCTCCTGGGTGATTTATGACCTTGAGAAAGCCACCCAACAACTTCACATCTGCACAACAGACCGTGGCAGCCAATCTGCACTATATATACATTGTTGCAGTGACTTTTTTTTTTTAAAGTACTCTTTAAAACTTCACACATGTAATAAGATTGACAAGCCTACAATTCATTCTCTAGGTCATCTGCTACACAGATACATTTGCCATCCTATCTATGAATGTTTTTTTTGTTAAAAGAAGGTCATTTTGGATTACCAAATTCTACTCTTGATTATCAAGTATTCTCAATTCAACTTATAATGAATGGTATTACTCCATGATCATCACATCTATTTATCCATTCTCAGCATTTTTCACACAACTTTTTTGAAAGACAGCTTCGATCTCTTACAAAACTGTGCATCCTTGTTCCTATGCCAAGAATCCAGTGTTACACAGATTCAAGCTAGCATTGATGGGTCCTTCTTCAAATAAGAAACATTTAAAAATAGAGACCCTCAAATCAAATTTTCAAGTGTCAGTGTGTGTCCTTAATTGACTCTTCATAGCAAGATTACAGCCATCATGCAAATAATATTATACAATTTTGCTGAGGCTGTGACATCACCATGTTCTTAGGTAACTGGCTACAAGTTCAGAACTTTTAAAATCTCTTTTGTAGTCATTGAGCCAATTAGACTCTTATACGATGCTTCTGAATAAATTTAGGGATAACGTTGCAGCTTAATGTTTAGCAATTTCTCTAAGTTGTTTGAATTGCATTTATTTATACCACCATAATAGCCATAAATACTAATTTTCATGCCAACTAGATTTGACATCAGAAATGGTTACCACAGTTTTTCAAGAGTAAGTTATTCTTTGCTGAGAGTGTAACAAGTGGTGATCAACCTACTCTTCAGGAGACTCCCAATACAACCACTGGGGACAAGACTGTGCTGCAGCCAAAGGAATCACAGTAGAAAATACAGTCAGCTCACTGTAAAAATCCCCCAAAGCCTCCAAATTCTCAATTTTAAGAATTCAATTTTCTAAAGGACAGAGAAGAAGTAACAGTAAAACTACAAGAAATAGATTGTTACACAGTTAAATTTCTCAAGATGCTCATGTTTTTCACAACATCTTTTTGCAACAGCACAAGAGGAACCCTCCTCTCTATTCATATTAGCAGTATTTCATCATGTGGCATACCATAATTTTAAATTAGAAACAGGATTAAAATTGGCTGTCACATCACAGACTGCATTTGAACCCTTTTTTAGGTAAAATATTTATAGAGAAGATATTTCTCTGGTGTTAGCCATGTGATATTTTGTGCAATAATTTTATTCTGTAAAAGTTGATATCAGAGACAAAACTGAGTCAAGGAGATAAAATTACAAATACATTGTTATTTAAGGAAAAAAAAAAAAAAAGCCCCAGAAATGCAAGCAGACGGAAAGAGCTACCTGATAAATTGAACACATGCAAGGCAAAGAAAGATGGCTTCTGTTGATTTAACCTAACAACTGGCCACTAAACATCTTGGTTGTAAACATTTTGGTAAGGCTGCCAAATGCTCATTTTGCTCAATAGTCTAATGCTCCATTAACCACAGTGTGACAGTCAGGTGGGGTTCTTCCACTTCCGTATCAGCCACAAATGAAGAAATGAACATGTTGTGTGACTCATTTAAAGAAACAGCACTTCCCTAGTCCAACTTCCTTTAACCATTCCTAAGCCTAAATTGATTTTATGAAAACTGTATCTCAAAAGAAAAAAAAAGAACTTACTGATTAGGCCGGTGAGGTTGAAAAGTACAAAAACTATCGCAGCTCATATATATTTCCTATCTGCAGGGATGTCCTTTTAGTTGAACCATTTGATGACTTTTCTATATTACAAAACAAAGTGCTGCAAGGCAAAGCCAGGTTAAAGGTATCTCTTCTACACTAATCTACCTTTAGACTAGTTTAATGAAGGTACAAAGAAGATTATTAGTCCCATTGATTAGGATCATAATTTTAAATAATACTTCAGTCACTAGACTGAACTAGATCAGCATGTTCACACAGTGTATATATCATGCTTTGAAATGGACCTGGGGAGGCATAATTCCTTCACTCCTTCACTACAGAAATGTGGCATGGTCCATGTGACATTTTGCATTCATCTGTTCCAGCCATCTTAAACTGGACACCCTTGGCACAACTGATTGCCCGGAAAGACCGGAACTGCAGGGCTCAGGCCTCCTTTGACTTTTACTATGTGAAAAAAGAAGTCCCAAACCTCTGGCCTGCAAAAGCCTACAGAATCAGCATATACACAGAGCAGATGCTTCATTTGCTTCTGATCTTCTCTTTGATTTAAGCCAAATCCCTGTTTCTCGACTACTAGATTTTCTGCCATGATGCATGCTCTGACATTAAACAGCACCTCTATTTGCAGTCGTATCTTCCTTACCTTTCTCCTGACAAGTTACCCAAAGTCAGAGGCATAAAAGCACCTGAGAAAGTGATCAACTGCATTCCAGTTCACATCCTCATGTTTACTTTTCGTTTGTTTTTTTTTTCATATTGCCAATAGAGCCTGAAGGGATGAAGCTGCTGCAGTTTCAAAGTCAAGTATCAACCTGTAAGATGTATCACAGAAGAACTCTTGATGATCTTTAAATTGTAATCATAAGCCAATTTAACTTAAAGTCTTTCCTGGAGAGACAAGCACTTGCTTAGATTCAGTTAGTTTTGCCTTTTTAGACCGTTCTGGGACTGCTCTTTCAAGCTAACTGCATCACAAAGCACACTTGCACTGCTACTTTGAATGCCTCATGGAGGTGTACAGGACATGCCTACACACATGTGAGCAACTATGATTTCCATAAGCGACACAAAAAAAGAAAAATATTAGAGGAGGGACTGAATAACAACAGATGCTTATGTCTCATGTCCCCTGGCAGGAGAGACTCTAAACTTTCTCAGTGCATGCATGCCATTTGTGTTTCCACACTTCACGTCCTTGGTGTACAGACTTCCAGAAGGTAAAAAATACAAGACAGTAAAAAACTGCTCCCTTCCTTATGAGATGAGAAGGACTGTTTAGACCAAAAAATAAAGAATTATACAAAGGAATACTTAACAGACTACATTTGCCATCAAATAATATGATATAAGCTTGAACACACTATTTTTCTGTTTGCAGACTGGGCTTGGCTTCCCAGCTCAGGCAAGAGAGATGAAGAATTCTTGTTCTGAGTGGGATTATTAGCCCTTTCAGTAGGACACAGGTCAGTGAGGAAGTACTGCTCTCTAGAATTTGAAATCAGAAAAAGCAGAATCACTTCCCCCATCCCAGAGCAGGGCAGCATGCAGTATCACCAATGCAAATGTCTCAAGCCTCTTTCTGTGAGGGGAAGGCAATGCCTCTTCATGCTATAGGAGTGTTATGAGGATTAGGGTTTGCAAAAGCCACTACACCTTGGAATTCCTTAGTAATTCTGATTATCAGTTCCATCAAATTTGCATGCTGAAGATATCTAGCTGACATATAAGTAGCATTTATACAATTAGTACTGATACATAAAAAAAGACAATATAACATTCATTAATTTTTCCTGATTAATTTCATTTACTCCAAGAACCTGTTTCAGTCTAAGTGGTGCAGAGATTTTTATAAAATAGATTAATCCCAATATAATGCTGGCTCAATTTATGGACAGATAATTTTTTTTTGTTTCTTCTTCTTGTCACAATAAGGAATTATCATTTTCATAGCAATTTGGCATTTGTCCTCATGCATCACTAAGGATAATTATGGAAATGAAGAATATTGGAATCAGCCATTCTGTGGTTGTAGAAGGAAAGACAATAAAGATATTCAAAAGAGGAGACTGAAGCAAAAGGCTTAAAGGATTAATAACTCAAAAGCCTACATATATTATTAATTCAAAATGTTTATAAACATGGCAAGAAACATCAAATATACAAAGTTGCAATAGAAAGATCATACTCAAGAATGCCACAGAGCATAAAGCAAAATAACGAAGACATCAAAGTACCATTCCGGTGATTTCTAATTCTCACAAATACCTTTCTGACACAGCTAAACAGCTTTGCCACTAATAGTTCAGGGTGATCAAATGACACAGCAAATGATCTGCTTCTTTCATACCAGGAACAAGAGCATCCCAAAATGTTTGACATTTCTACGGGATTGGATAAGATAAGGTTTTCCTTATTTAAGTCTGGGTTGATATGTCAACTCTCATTTAAGGGGTCAATTTGACAAAAACCCTTCCTCTCCATGCTGCTCATCCAGCAGAGCTCACTATGGACAAAGCCCCAAACTGCTTGTGCAAAGACGCAGGCCTATTAAGCTTGCAAATATAGAAACATTTACAGGCAAAGAGATTGCAAATTCGGATAAAGAGGGCAACCTAAAGCAACAGAAACAATCACTCAGAAATAGAAAGTCAATGTTATACTCCAAGGTTCCCCTCTCAAATAGTACCCAAATTTCATCCTACTTAACAGCTGCAATACAAGAATGAAAGCAATATTTAATATTTTAAACTTTTCCTCTCATAGTATTAAAAATTTGTATTCTGAAATACCTAAATTCTTTAACACTGGCATGCCAAATTATGTACTTGATTTTAAATATTTACTCTCATCTGTTTTCTTCCTATTTGTTTTTCCTGTTTTTATTGCTTTTTTTTTTTTTCTACAATGCATAATTATACACTGTCAAAGAGGTGAGGTGTTAGGTATTTTAGCAAATGGTAAGAAAAACCTTGGGCAATCCTATTTGTTTCCCATTGCTTGTCAAAACTAGTATTTCATCTTTATTCCTGAATTTTCCCTCAGTTCAGCTGCAGACAAACTTCTGTTTTTTCTGATTTTTGCCTCTTTTTACTGACTTATTGAAATAAATTGGCTATTTAGACATCTTGTTAGAAGCATCAGAATCAAGTTTTGCTCTTCACAGTCACAATGTAAATATGAAACTTTACTGTGAAGAAAAAAACCAAACAGTCAAGCTTGTTTACTCCTTTCTTGGTTACTGACAACATTAAGAAATGTAACAACTACAATGAATGGTAATGTTGATTTCAAACAATAGAGATAATCAGACACCAGAGGAACAAAACCATTAGGGGATGCAAAGCCTGTTCAGAGGTGACTAATTGAATGAGGACTGAGATTATGCAATACAGTTAAGTATGTACTACAAAAGAACTGGTTGGGAAGGAAAGAAAGTTCCTGTCATTACCAATTCTTAACAAAGAGCAACCATGATGGTGACAGCAATGAACTTCATCACCTGCTGTCTCAGAACTCAACTACTCAGCATTAATGGAAAAAGATTTCTCCTGTCTCTTTCCAGATCCCTCTGTACTTAAAGATACCTATCTATTCAGTGATTCACAATTCCCTGCTAATCTTAAACCCATCAAAAACTACAATTACTTGGACCTAAAATGTCATTGTTCTCTGTTCATATTAAGATAAAAAGTTGTTTGAAGTTTACTGCAAAGCCAGATCCTATGAATTGAAATGATCATTTTCATCATAAATAAAATCTGCCTTTCACAAGAACCAAACAAAAAGGTCTAGATACAGACTTGAGAATCAGATATGTACTTAAAGAAAACTTTATTCCACTATGACTTACTTAATATTTAATCTTTCAGAACTCTTATTTAAAATCACACAATTATCACAAAGGCTGCTCACGAAAATCTGTACAAGTTTAAACCACTTAGAAAATATTATCCAAATTAAATTTGCTATTCCTTCTCATCTACAATAATCATCTTTGCTTGAAGATATTAAAAAAAAAAAAAACAAACCAGAAGTTTCTTCCTTACTTTAAGCATTTCCTCTGACTTTCTGTCACATGAGCTCTGAATATTTACTACTTTATTTAGTAGGACTAAATCATGACAAAACTGGACATTGTAAACCAACTAAAGTGTTTATATTTTAACACGAGAAGTATGGGTAATAAGCAGGAAGAGCTGGAAGGTTTGGTGTGTCAGGAGAAGGATGACAATTGCCATCACAGAAACATGGTGGGATGAGTCACATGACTGGAGTGTTCAATTGGATGGATATACACTATTCAGGAGAAATAGGCATGGAGTAGGGGTGGGGGGGTGGCTCTTTATATTACAAATACTCTTGATGTCACTGATCTAGAGATCAAGGACGACAGGGTTGAGAGCCTATGGATTAAGATCAAAGGGTCAGCTAATCAGTTTGATATTGTGATTGGAGTGTGCTACAGACCGCCCAGTCAGGAGGATGATGTGGACCTATTGTTCTATAAACACCGGGAGGACATCTCAAGATGCCCTCCCTAATTCTCCTAGGTGACTTCAGCCTCCCTGATCTCT
>WEKX01029491.1:8970-22853 GCA_013390025.1 Pitta sordida
GCCTGGCATGGCACAGTGGTGGCTGTGAGAGCAGCGGCTTTCCGTGGCTGCCTTTTCACCATGGTAACACTGCTGATGGCGCACTGGCAGAGCAGCGTCTGGGTGGTGGGGAGAGGTGCTGAGGGCATGCTGCATTCTCCAGGAATTTTGGAGGCTCCCAGATGCACCCTGCAGTGTCCAGACTAGCAGAATTTAAACCCATGTTTGACTTTGGCAATAAATTCACGTATTTAGGTACAGTCAAGCCTAAAACAAACAAACTTTTTCCAGAAATTGAGCTTAAAAACTACGTGACCTTCAAACTCTTGCTTTCAAAAAACCAAGCAAACAGACAAAACAAAAGCTTCGTAGAAAAGGTGACAAAATAGGTGATTAAGCTGGAATGCATCTGGCTTTTAAGGTCACATTCTCTGCTTGGGCAGAGGAGAGTGAGCCTCTCCGCTAGTCAGGCCCCCCTGCTCAGGCAGAGGAGAGTTGAGTGACTGGCTGTGCCTGGCCAGCCCATCACCATGGGAACAGCGCTGGCACTATCAGTGGCCAAGGCAGCTTCGTTGTCTCCTGTGCGGCGCTGCTGGCATGGGTGGGCACAGCCGCACTCTGGGCACTGCGAGCAGTGAGTCCGGGCCGACGCAGGCAGGCACAGCCGCGCCCCAGGTGCTGCAGGCAGCGAGTCCAGGCTGGCGCAGCTGGGCAGACTAGTCCTCCAGCGGTCCATTCAGTGGCTTGGGGGGCAGGGAGGGATTTGCATATTCATGACTGCCTACTTTGAATATTCATGCGTGTCAAGTCACGCATGCACAGTCCAGAAACATGCCTCCTTAATCGCTGGAAAATCATGCTGCAAAAATGTGCCGCTATCTGGGGGGTGTAAAGTGGAATAGGGCTGACTGTATTTCATGTAGCCACTTCAAGCAGTAAGAATTGTAGACCTATTATACTGTCAGCTTCTACAGGTTGGTACCGAGTACAACAAACAGTAGATGATTGCTCAACTGCGTACTGGATAATTAGTAATCTGCCATGGGTGACTTTTCAGCTGGAAATCTGTGTTTTGTTCTGTTATCTGGCCAGAACAATGTATGTATGAGGCCACACAGGAAATCAGTGATGATATGAGAGTTGTGGTACCTCCAGTAGGAGGATAATACCCAGCTGTACACATTGATTTCATCAGATCCAGCCAGTGTTGTTCAGCAGCTTATTTCATATATGACCAAACTGAGTTACAGATTTACGTGGGCTGGAAATAACTACAAAAGAACAGAGTTGAGAAATTGTAAAAAGTCTCTTGTGCAGGTTCACAGCTTTGGGTCATGTTGTATCCACAGGTTCTGTTCGATGTCCATGTGAAAAGAAGAAAAGAAAACATTTTTATAAAAATATATGTGTCAGACATTTCCTTTTGAGGGCCTGTTTTATGGCAGCAATGCTACAGTTTACACTTTATGTTAGTGCATTATTGAACATTTCTAAAATAATAATATTTCTAAAAATGTCAGATAATACTTATTAATGTCAATAAAACCTATCAAACCTGCTACACTGGCTGCTACTCAGTTCCTTAGTGAATTTTAAAATCTGAGTTTTAACCTCTAAATCTGTAAATAATGCCTACTGCTACTTCTGTGGTTAAAACTTTGGCATAAGTGGTCAGATTAGGACAATTATGAGATCGTCACAAGTTGCAGTCTTTTCTGCCCGCCTTCTGGTACAGTCAGACATGAAAGTAGTCCAATTCAGAAAAACAGAATTGTACTGGGACAGTCTTCTGACACCTGCCTGGAAAGCAACATATGCTAGTTCGTGCACGGAGTTCCTCTGCACAGCCTTTAGACTGCATGTGGTTTCTACATGTCAAGCTTAAAGGTTGACCAGAGAAACTTGAACCTATTTTCGCCTCTCCCTGACAGACTGCAATTTACTTTTTAATAAAAGAAGGGGTGTGGACACAGGCATATAATCTGTGAATGCCAGCCTGTTTAAGAAATCCGAGACTTGAGTTTTCTTGACATCTATTCTTGCCGTCTTTCCTCATAAATGACTGACTTGTCACTTTGCCATTGTTAGGCTCTGGAGAAAATATTTAGACTATCAGAAAGAACTAGGTAAAAGTAATTTTACTTGGGCAGCTCAAAGCAGTAAATTTAAACTAGTGCATGGGTGAAAGGTGCATTTGTTTGCAACACCAGATCAGGGCTTAAATTTATTACAACATGTTACCATTGTTCACTGCATTATGAGAGTATTTCAAAGAGCAGGTGGCCATAATGCAACAATTTGTATCAGTCATTTTAACATGTATCTTTCAAAAGAGGTGTAATAGACATCTCAACAGTAATCACCATTACAGCTGCAATATGACCTACACGGTATGGTATCAGACACTTGTTATTTCAATGTCTAAAAAAAAAAAAAAAAGATTAATGCCAAACCACATTTATTACGTATCATGTGATCCTGCAGGGAAACTAGGATACTGATTTGTTTGTGCTAATTCACAAGTCCATATGACTGTGTGGAGTCTTTAGAAGGTTAGGAGATTTATAAAATATTAGTCACTGTGTTCCACAGTCTGTGTTAACTGCTGAGACCATTGCAACTGTTAAACCTCTTTGATAACTGCTTTACTACTACCAGTGACAGCAAAAAAAGATACACCACATAATTGTGAATTTGATTCTGAAAAAATGATGTCAAGATCCAGATTTGGGTAATCTAAATGATACTCTTAGCCAGAAGGACATGAAGTGACTTCTAAATATTTAACCGTGAAGTAATTTCTTATCAGAATAGTTTTAGATGCAGTTTGTATAAGCCAATGTGTGATATTTAGCAACAGAAAAAAATTAAAAACAAATTAAAAACCCAAACAATACCACCAAAACAAGAAGGGTTGATGTTCCAGAAATCATCTGCAGGGGGAAAGAGTAAAATTAGAAAACTAGAAATTTGGAAAGTCTTTGAGGATAACTAAGTCCAAGAATTCACAATCAATATCCTACAAGCTTAAACAGGGTCTTCTGACAATAAATACAATATATAGGAACATTTGCTTTGCCCTTCAGGTGTAATTACAACCCTGTTTCTGTGCCGCCTGTTACTTGCCAGCTACTTCTTTTCCCAGCACCCCTTTTCAACAATTTTTAAAGAAATGACCTGACAAAAAGCTAATAGGGAAAAGACGTGTTTTCATGTCTTACTGACATGAGGCTAAGGCCCAGAGCTTTGCTTTTTTTTCCTTCTTCCTGATATGTGAAAAGTGATTATAATAATGGATCTGTAGTCATTGCAGTTCACAGGTTCACAGGTTATTCCGAGTTGAAAGGGACCCACAAGGATCATCTAGACCTACTACCAAGTGACTCCCACACAGGGATCGAACCCACAGCCCCGGGGCCATGGGCACCGCGCTCCATCAATCCAAGCCTCCCATTGTCTAGACCATGTCTCTGAGTTTCTCACCGAATCTTTTCTTAAACACCTCCAGGGATGCCGACTCCACCACCTCCCTGGGCAAACCATTCCTCTGAGGGGTCACTCTCTCTGGGAAAAACCTCTTCCTAGCATCCAGTTATTTTATATCCTCCTTTTATATCCTCCTTTTTCCCCCTAGTTCTTTCAGGAGCTCCTTGCCCATCCAGGCCATTCTTCTACCCCTACAACTCCTCTTGCCGCACATAGGGATTGCCTGCCCCTGTACCTTCATGAACTCATTCTTAAAGTATGTCCGGCCTACCTGGACCCCCTTGCCAATAAGTGCTGTTTCCCATGATACCTTTCTAATTAAATCCTTAAATAGTCCAAAATCTGCCCTCCGGAAGTCCAGCAGTTCCTCCTGTGAAAGATGCTACAGTATATCCTTGCTGCATTGCAACCCCTCTATTGCGACCTCGCTGATTTGCAAGGAATTTTTCTTACAATTCTGCTTCAGAAATTTGCGATGTTCCCCAGCCAATGCATGGGCAGTGCCTCTGGTCCACCAAGAGGCGGTGCCAGTGCTCCCTGTGGGGTAGGACTGGCCCGGCCCTGTGGGGAGGGCCACGAGTCACGCTGTCCCCTGTTACTCTAAGGCCACCCGGGGACTGAACACCCCCCCAGGCGCATGTTACTGTTTCCATGGCTACAGGCAGGGAAGGGAAGTTCCCCAGGAAAGTGGGTCTGGCCGCGGCGGCGGTGAGACAAGTGCCATGTGCTGGGACAGGGCAGCAGCAGGACAGGCCAACTCCGCTGCTGTGGCTGCAGCCCACCTGTGCTGCACGGGGCCAGAACGGCATGGGCACGAGCACCAGGGCCGGGGGTGGGGCGGGGCAGCGGGGGGAACAGTGGCCCGAGGTTTGAGCTGCTGGCGAGACAGTGCAAGCACGCGCGGTCGCAGCAGTCCAGCCCCAGCTGCAGAAGCAGCGGCATTAGAGAAGCCCAGGGATTCTTGGGAGGTCTCCCCAGTCAGAAAGGGCTCAGAAACAGTTCCCTTTGCTCCCCTGTGCTGAGAGAGCCTGTGGGGAGGAGCGGAGAAGATTCCGCAGTGCTCCGGAGTGGCGGGGGGTGGGGCAATGGGCGTGGCCTGCATGCATATTAATGACCTGCACGTGTTTGTGAATTTGATGTTTCCCGAGAGCTCTGACTTGACCCGTTTGTCACAAATGAGGAGGTATAACTGCATTATAAATCTGTAAGTGCAGTTACTGTTATTATTGCAAATGTTGTGACATATTTGTACTAGAATAAAGTGTCACTTCATGACAAGAATAAGTAGGGTTCAAAATTTGTTTAAGTAGCCAATCATTAATACTCCACCCTCTGAATTATCAGTGCATCCAAACAAGGTATCATTATGCCACAGACATTACACTTCTGACCTATCTTTATTAATGACCTTAAAATGGAAGTATATAAAATACTATTAGTGAAATTGATAAGTGAATGGGAGGAGTTGAAATAGAAATAACATACAACAACCTCAGAAGAATACAAAATAAAACAAGAACAAAAAACAAAATTATAAAAAAAATCCCTGTAGGCATTCTGAAATAATGACTGGGCAATCAGTAATGCTTCAAGGGAAATACAGGTGATGTTACACAAGCACTTAAGTATGTCCTAACTGCCCCCCTAAGCAATGGCCATTTTAAATAGTTGAACTCTGACAGAGTTCTCATGAATCTTGCTTTTCACCCCTTCCCTGATTTCTCCCTCTTTTTTTGGCGGTCACTACTTTCATAATGCAGATAAAAAATGCAGTGTAATTCTTTAATCCCTGTGAAAGTGGGATGCTTCTCTGAAGTAGTGCAGCTCAAATACAGGTTCCTTTTGATGCACTCTGCTCCAGGGAACGTAATCTGAAGCTGTGGGATGAAGGGAGGATCTCAGACTGGTTCACCTCTTTCCTCAGCAGTATGATCAAAAGATTCAAGGCCAATTACTCTCAAAATCATCTCCTACCTCTGGAAATGGATAAATTATTATTTTCTTCCTTGAAAGTTCTCACTGGTTTTGCTGATAAGAATGAGCAAACAACTCAGATATTAACAGCATGCAGCATTTGACATCTGTCTCACACTTATAGAGACTCCAATGACTCAAAGCATTCATCTGCCCATTTCAGCAGGAGAGTTTCCTTTTAGATGAACCATGAGCACACACAAAACACAACTATACAACAAATTAATGATCTGCAAACAAAGAAGTCTGACATTTCAGCCAGGATGGCAGGGAAGTTATTTCAAATATCTTTGCTGCCAGAATTATCAGAGAGATCCAATTCAGATTTTCTGATCTTTTTCTTAGCAGCTCTGGACAGACTGTATCAAAAGCATCATCCCAGTTACCATGTCATCAAAAAGATATTATACTATCACTAAGTTATTTACAAATTGGAATGAGTTTAGAAAAACATTAAAAATGCAGGCAGATGGTAAAAAAATACAAAGGGACAAAATTCAATTAATTTTATTTATGAAGCCAAACAAGAAGTAAGAATGTATCATACATTGATATTTAAAATTACATCCAGTAGCAACAGATGTAGTACGATATGGATAGGTCAGTTTTGTGTTGCATCATGTTAATGTTAATTGTGTTGAGCATTCATTGGATGTACATTGTAATTACTGTCCATCAGGATTATTGAGAAAGAGAAGCTTGTTATTTCTAATCATATAAGAAATAAGAATTAACCAGACTTTGTCAGGGAGGAAAATAGAAAAAAGTACTTTGGTCAACTGAAGATAAGTGTTTAAGGGAACCAAATGTTTCTTTGGCTATTTTCAGATACCTTCCAGTAAACATAAAATAAGGAGCTTGTTTGTTTTCATAATATGAGACCATGTAAAGAGTGAAGAATGGTAGGATTTCAAATATCAGGCATTGCTTCCATTGCTGCACTTAAAAAATAGTTTTTAAAATTTACCAAAAGAGAAGAAAACTGAAATTTTTTAACACACTCAAGACTGATTGGAATACTGTTTCTATAAAGCATTAAGGAAATAAATTGAAGCTGAAAGGAAAAAAATTATAGAATCATAGACAGTTTAGGTTGGAAAAGACCTTTAAAAACATAGAGTCCAACCATTAACCAAGCACTGCCAAGTCCATCACTAAACTATGTCCCTAGGTGCCACATATCTTTTAAATACCTCCAGAGATGGTGACACCACTGCTTCCCTGGCAGTCTGTTCCAATGCCTGACCACTCTTTTGATGAAGAAATGTTCATTTGTATCCAATGTAAACCTCTCCTGGTACAATTTAAGACTGTTTTCTTTTGTCCTCTCACTTGTAATTGGGGAGAAGAGAATTAATATTAAGTAAGAGGAAGAACAGGAAGATTTCCTTCTCCCTTGAGGGGGATAAGGGTGGTCTTCTCTATGGTGCTCCAGGAGATGCCCATTTCAGTCCTTTCC
The DNA here is from genome assembly GCA_013390025.1 of Pitta sordida. Classification (NCBI taxonomy): domain Eukaryota; kingdom Metazoa; phylum Chordata; class Aves; order Passeriformes; family Pittidae; genus Pitta; species Pitta sordida. The sequence continues at coordinate 15,869 of WEKX01029491.1, forward strand.
TTAAACTTGTTTCTTCTTTGAAGTGATGAAATTGATTGACTTTACTTATAATTGCTACTGTTAAAAGCAAACATTTATGGTATTTGCAAAGCAGCTTCCTGCTGAGAGCATAGTTTTACCACAGAATATTACTCAGTCACTGACGGTTTAAACTGTCTCCTTCAGAAAAAAAAAATGTGGCTGTGATCTGGCATTCAGTTCTCAGGATGTGCAGCTGAATACAAATCTTTAGGTGTCTTTCCACAGCACTGGTCTGAAGGATTTACCAGCACAAACAGTCAAGTCCTCAATACTAAGTTATTGGAAAGCACTAAAATTGTCATACTAGGCAATGTTTTCTCACAAAAGAGCTGACTTTTTTAGCTGAAAATGCAATTCAAGATGACAGAGCAAAGCCAAGCTAGTGAAAGTTGTTACTAGGCAGATTGCCCAGAATGAAGCCTCAGGAGATACTTAGAAGAAAAAAATTGCATCTAAGCCTGCCAAACATGAGGTACATTTTAAGGTCTTATTATTAGAAATAAATATGTAACTGATCTTTATCATAGCTGTAAATACCAGCATGAGTGCCAAAGATCCACCTCAGGACATCCTCGTTTGAGCTCTTAATTTAAGCTCATCTTAAATGAGCTAACCTGGTTATTGAAAGCAGTCCAAGGGCAGCAATCGTGCAGCATGAGAACTGTTGCGCTAAGAAGCCATGCACTATCCTGGCTCTCCACTGGTCCTTCTGGCACACAAACAGCATTTTCTAAGGAATACCTATGTTATATACCACAGTCCAGACTACTGCCTGATAGAAGGTGTTAATTTCTCTATAACCATTTGGCTAATTTAAGAGGTGATGATAATTTTGTACAGAGCCAGTTCCCCTTTTCTGTCCTGACAGGTTTGAAAGAAGGTTGATACTGAAAAACTTGGTTATTTCCCTGGGAATCAGATCTTGCAGGCTGAATGGCATATTCCTTTAATTGGTGGGATGGGAAAGCAGCAGAAAATTGGTAAAGGAACCATAGTTTCCGTACCAAACCATACTTGTGTTAACTCACTGCAGCAACACCTCCTCTCAAGGCTTCTCAAAGAATGAGGTTAATCAAAAAGTAACCCATAGACAAATGGCACAAAAGAACCAACCACCAAAAGTAATTTAATCAAAGGCCTGAGAGCTGAAATTAGTAATTGGCAAATGTCCATACAAACAATACTGATTAAAAAAATAATTAAAAGGCTTTGTCCACCCTGATTTCTCTTGGGTATGTGAGCAGTATGAATAGACACACACAAATTAATGCACACACTGCTTAATGCAGTGAGCAGAGGTAACATAGCAGTCAAGACATGGCAGTGTGGGCCAGTAACCTGGCTACTGCTGATATTCTGATTATCAGCACTGTGGTTAAGTGAGCTAGCCAGAGGACAACCCACATACTAAGCATGCTTAGCAATGCTGCTCCTGTCTGTCCCATTTGTGGGTAAACATGTGGAGAGGCCAGGGGAGGCAGTGGGTCATGCTCTCCAGAGGTTGCCCTTGGGTACTTGCCAGGCTAACCTCAGGCTCAATGGAAGGACTGACCTGCTTGTGGTAGTCTTGCAGCAACACTTATTGTCATTGTGCATGAAATAGATACACAGATGTAAGACAAGATAAAACTTCATTTTAAAAGCAAAGACATGTGAATGAACAATTATTCCATAGAGCACATTATAAGAGGCTTTGTTTCTAGGAAGAAAAATACAAGAGTAACGGAAAGTGGATCATCAAGGGCAGTGCACATCTTTGATGCTGTCTAGTGGAGAAACCACACAGTTGTCCAGTTTGTTACCTTATGCCCAGAGAAAGTTGAAATTCAAGATTATGGCACTTTAGAGGACCTTAAAGCCATTGTCTTAACACAGCTGATGTTTAATCCTTCAAAACTGGAGTAGAGTCACATTTTGACCCTACCTGTCCAGGCCTATGACTACTATGTATTTCATACGTACTCAGAAAACTTGATTATGGGTAAACACTTGGTAGGACATTGGCATTTAACCTCATTCTCAGTGAAGAGGTTCCTTATGCCACTCTAGCTATGTGGTGCCCCAGTGTATGTTTACGGACACTCTGCATGAAAACTATGTAGTTTGAAAAGCTTGTTGCAGTAGCAAGAAGGGAATTTAATTATGACAAAATAAAATATGTATCTTGATTGTAAAAATGGAAGACCCAATAAAGCCAAGAAGCAATGCAAGGGCAGTCTTCCAAATTGAGAAACCTGTCAGGAATGCTTCAAACTTAGCACTGTTTGAAGAATTATGTTGGAAACTTTAAGGTACTAATATCTTAAATCCCAGTGGATGTTTAGAAAGTACTGAACCCATTGAAGATAGCCTGAGTGTTGAACAAGGAAGCAGCAAAGATCAAGGACTGTGCTAGCATAGAGGAAAAGTGTGCCAAGGACATGACTGGGATACATTAGAATTTGCAATTAATCTGACCTATCAATGGGTGATGTAAAGGAAGATTTCCCTTCAGATGTTGAAAGTGGTTTCAGCACTTGATTTCTATCAATATCAATTCAATATCTTTATTGATGATCTGGATGAAGGGATGGAGTCTATTATTAGCAAGGTTGCAGATGACACCAAGCTGGGGATAAATGTCGATCTGGAGGAAGGTAGGAGGGCTCTGCAGAGGGACCTTGACAGACTGGATAGATGGGCTGAAACCAATGGCATGGGGTTCAACCAGTCTAAGTGTCGGGTCCTACACTTCAGTTACAATAACCCCATGCAGAACTATAGGCTGNCTTGGTGGGATGACCCAGATATTAGGGTAGTGTGTTATAGGTAGGATGGTGTGTTGGTAGCAGGATGGCAACAGGTTAGATAATAGGTTAGGCTAGGTTAGGTAATAGGTGATAGGTTGAACTTGATGACGTCTATGGTCTTTTCCAACCTTACTGATTCTGTGATTCTGTGATTTCTGTAAAGCCCAGAACCCGAGTGTTTACAGGTACTCCTGCTTACCAGGCCACTAACCAATATAGGCATGTCTCATACCTCAGAACCAACTCTTTTATACAAAAATGTAATCTAATACTTTTAATTTGCCTTAGAAAAACAGATTACAAGTAAGAGTTGTGTTATTCACTGGTGTTATTACTTCCAAAAATAAATTATAACTGAAGATAATAGAAGTTTAATGTTAAAAACTTATCTGAGTAGGAGTAGTGAATTATTCACTGTAGTGTGTAAATTCAAGATAATCTAAATGGATAAGAAGGAAGATTTTTGTTCTCCACGTTAAACTGCAAGAATCAAGTATTCATAGTTGAAGAAATCAAATTTCTTATAGCCTATACTATTCTGTACTCTACAAAATACTGAGTCCCATTTTGTCCAAACAAATTGCCTGCTGTCTTTCTGACGCACATGGCATCTGAATTACTGATTTATTGTGTTTCTTCACCAAAAAAATCACGAACCACCTTAAAAAATAATCTGACTAGTTCTCACCCAACTCTGGACAGACAGAGCAAAATTTCCTCACATACAAAACAATTACAGTCCATGTTGACTGTTTCACTGGAATCTGAACTCTAACGTCTAAAAATATCACAATGCTTTATGTTAGCTGGCCACAAGACTGGCAGAGCAATCAATAACATCAGATCTGGTTTTGCCCAAGTCTTTATCTTAGCTATCTTCTGATCAGAGACCACGTGTGCTCACATACTAATACGTACCATGAAAATAAATTGAACAGATGAGCATATCAGCCAATCACTGCGGGCTAAGGTTGGGCCTGAATTTAGCATAATTGCCCATGCATTACTGTCGGATTTAATCTCCAAAGAATATGGTAAATACCTCACCTCTCAGTGAGGCCACTTTTACCACAAGGTAAGAGGAGACACAGGGAGATACTGACAAGTAGCTGGCATGCAGGGACTTCGGAGCCCTAAATTGCTGCTAGCCATCTGTCCACTTGCTATTCCGTTGTCGAACGATGACAGTACCTCCTAGAGAAACAATAGTCCAGAGCACAGGCAATCTGAGAGGTTTCTGCAGTGCACTGATTTCAACTTTCTGGCACAGATGATCAAAGAACCAATGAAAAGAGATGCTTTGCTGGATCTGGTAGTTACGAAAACCTAAGAACTGTCAGGGCATGGAAAGGCTGAAGGCAAGCTTGGCTGCAGCAACCTTAGGATGGTGAAGTTCTGGACCCTGTGAGAAAGGAACAAGGAAAAAGCAGGATCACAACCCTTTTGAAGATTGGACTGACATTTACTTACTTACAGTCCTCAGTCATCTGCCTCAGTTGCCATGACCTCAAAGGTAATTGAGTGTCTTTGCAATGACATTGGCCAGTACTTGTGTGTGCATCCCATCAGGTGCATTGCATATGTCCAGTTTATTTGAATAGTCCTTAACGTGATCCTCCTCCCCCAAGAGAAAGTCTTCCTTGCTACAGAACCATGACTTATCTTGGAAAATTTTGAGATTTATACAGATTTTAAGGACAGCAAACTTAAAACTATGATGGTATTGCAAAAGTAAATTATTCAGTTCTCATGTATAAAATCAGGTAGTTAGTGAGTAGGAGCTCAGCTGTTTTATTTTTCATTTTTATTTCCACATGTGTATCTCATGTTAATCAACAGCAGAGAAACTTCATCTCAAGAACTAAGTCTTTAAAAAAGTAACAAAAATATCTCAGACTTGAACAAAATACCTTCTTAGTTTTTTAAAGGGGGAAGAAATATGTTTGAGAGATAACCTGATTACTGTTTTTATCATTACTGAAAGCAAAAAGTGGGTATTACACTGCTGTCTAATCCAGTGGGGAATATGTTCCAAGGAACTTGTGTCTGGAAGATGGAACTGGAGACAAAGCACAGCACTGAGTATAAGCACTGAAATAAAACTTTCAGGAGGATTTGAATCAAATTTACTCTGAAAGACTGTTTTTGTCAAAAGTCAAAGGTGATACAGTGAAATGCAGTTAGTCGTGATATATCAGCACAGATGTTATTTTCACACTCCTGTCTGACTAAAAACTGTGAAATAATTAATTCCAGAGGTCTTGACAGTGGGTTTGAAGCCAAAACCTATGTTGGACTTCAAAAAGTACTGCCTGTGCTGAGAGATATAGTTGACGCCATACATCTGAAGAATACCAGTCAGGCTGAGGTATCTCTGGATGCTGTCAAGGCACAAACACCAAAATTAGATGGGAATTAAAAACATGCAGTGCATAAAAGATATATTAGAAAAAACATCCTAGTAAAACATGAGTTCATTTCTTCAGAAGGAGAAGAGATTCCACTGAACATTTTGAAACTCCTACTCATCAGTGTTTCGGTATAATTTTTGTAGTAATTAAGTTACCATGGAGTTAGGTCCATTTTTGTTATCAAAAATAATTTATGTACGTATATTACTCTGCATTTTTAACAATGCAACATTGACTATGGGATTGATTTGTTCTAAATAAAGTTTCTAGAACTATAAAATGCATTGTAATGTTTATTTTATGTTTATTAGTTACTTTTTGCTTCCTAAATGACTTACCATATGGTGAGTGACTAGGTTTCATAGTTGTACAGGAGGTGTAATTTATATGACATGAATATTTTGAGGAACTGTTTTTTGCATCACAGTCCTATTTTAACCACTCTGCATCTTAGTCCCATGCCCTCTGTAGCCCATCTGTTGAAATGGTGAATTTGCTGAAGATAGTTTTAAACTGAGACTTCTGAGAGGTAGTTCTCTCAGATGTGACCTTTCTGTTGAAGAGGAAATAAGTAATTGTTGCAAGATTCACACAGCTTTCTGTAGAACAATAATACAAAATTTTGTATCATGAGAAGCAAAAAGAAAGAAGAAGGTAAATTGCATTATAGAACTGAAGCATTACAGAACTCCAGAACAGTTCCAAAGGAATAAACTGAATATTCAGCCATGATCCCTTTTTAACATACTTCTAGGAAAGGTGGTTGTAGTGTACACATAAGAGAAGCTAAAATTAGATTTACCTGTGCACTATCTTGGTGGTCAGCGGTGGGTGTCAGCCCTTCAGCAACCGCCGTTCACCCACTCCAGAGCTTCGTGAGATGGTAAAAAATCCACTTTAGTACAGTGGTAAGTGTCCCCGCCTGGCGTGGGGGAGACCCGGGTTCGATTCCCGCCAGGGAGACAGTGTTAAGAGTTGGACTCGATGATCCTTGTGGGTCCCTTCCAACTCAGAATATTCTGTGTATGGTGGAGAAAGCTGAGACTGGTCGTCGTGTATTATCTCTGTGATGATGATACAGCTCAAAAAGGCACAGCTTCAGTCACAGATGAATAAAGCTGAAGAGATGCAAAATCAGTGGGACGTCCACATGCAAATGTTTTTGGTTATTTAACAAGATTCTGAAAGTCATTATAATAGAAGTGTAATAGGACAACTTTTTCTTTCCTTCAGGAAAAAAATATGTAGATGCCTATAATAAGACTTAGAATCCTGAAGTCTGGTCCAATAATTTCACCACTAGTTCAACTTTTTTCCTTTTACCATACTGAATTCTCATCAGTTTTCCATGCACACACCTACCTGAGGCCTCTATCACTAGGCATTATTTCAGCAGTATGTCTTCTCAGACAATGCCATCCTCTTTGGGAGAATTTCTTCCGAAGTCCACATTGTAAAATTATGCTCTCTCTGTCTTCACATCATTTTTCTCAAACAGAGAGGTCCATCCATTTCCTTACCTGCATTTGTCTTCTTGTTTGCATCCACATGCAGCTCAACTGCCACATTTTACTCCTGTTCCCTTTTCTAATGACTTTGTTGGAGTAGCACGTCTTAAATACCAATAGCCAGATAGCTGTGGAAAGGATCAAGTATTGTTGATAAGAACATGCCTTGGAAAGAAGGCAGGATGTGGCTGGAAAAGCGGCCACATGGAGGTAGGGCAGCACTTCTCTGGGATAAAAGTTCTTCTGGCTCCTGGAG
>WEKX01029492.1:1975-14851 GCA_013390025.1 Pitta sordida
GGTGACTCCACCACCTCCTTGGGCAGCCCATTCCACTGAGAGATCACCCTCTCTGTAAAAAAGTTCCTTCTAATGTCAAGTCTAAATCTCCCCTAAGCAACAAAATCTCTATCTCTGGATAGTCTCTCATTAATAAAAAGATGCTAGTACATTTCAAACTGTACAGATTTTTCTTGTGTGCCTTTTGGGTTTTCATCTGCAAGTGTTTGCAGTTCACTTTCAGGTAGAAGTTTAGACATTTGTCCTCTAAATATTGGATGTTGGTGCAAATAAAGTGGTTGAGAAATAACTACTTTGATTTATACTTGCATTTTAGTTTTAGTCATAAAAATATTGTTATACCTTTAATATATGCAAATTGCATGAACATGGAGCAGATGCCTGAATCCTTTGAAAAATTCCTTCTTAATCTGCTAGACAACCTTGGTCATGCACTTGGATAAAGCGGCAAAATTACTTGATGAAGAGAAAATGGCAGATGTAATGTATTTGAATTGTAGAAAAACACTCAATAGTCTGACAAAACCTTTGGATGGTATAATGTGGATTGAAAACAAACCTTAATGGATTAATACGTAAANNNNAAAACAAACCTTAGGTAAACTACTGCAGTGAAAGGATAAGTAAGAACCACAGTGTAATGACTGAGGAGTGGTGCCTACCAGGGCACCAGAGGGATCAGTCTTTGGTCCTCCATAAAAACTTTATTAGTTAATTCAAATACAGAGTAAAGTAACATACCGACAAAGTTAATGGATGATATAAAATGTGCAGGACCTGTAAAGGAGATTAATAAAGATTTGGATGATTTAATTACAACAGCATAAATAGAGAGTAGTTAAAAGAAATTTCCAATCGTGTCAATGTACAGCAGTACAGATGAATACAAGAAATACAGGAGAGAAATAATCTGTGAGCTATAAAGTCTTCTAAGAAATGATCCTGAAGAAAGATCTAGTAGTTTTTGACAAGCAAAAATTAATATGGGCTTTATATTTATCATAGAAGGAAACAAGGACCATGTCAAGTGTTGGCCAAAGGCACAGAAAAATAATTTCACAGAGTATCATGTAGTGAACTCATAGTCTTTTCTTACATAATTTTGTCTTCCACATAGTGAAATTATTGTCTTGGGTTCTGGACAACTGAGAAGAAAACATATCATCTGGAGCACCAAATAAATAAACGATCAGAAGGGAGCTTCATAGGAAAATAATGGCAATGGCTACAGCATACTTGATATTTAAGAATATACATTTGGAAATCACAATCCTTCACAGAGTTGATAACTGAAAGCAAAATACTGAAAGGAGGATGAAGGCTGAAGAAAAGACTATATTCTTTATTTACATTAAGTATGACTGCCAGAATCATTGTCATGACTCGATGGTTTTGACAGTAAAATTCCAGGTTATGTCTGACTTCCTTTGAGGTGACAGAAAGTGTTTTGTATTTCTGACATATGTCCAATAGTTCAGTTACACTTAACACATCTGATGCATCAGGCCCAACCCACCAATAGGGTTGAAATCTTCACATTTGCTAAGCCACATTGATTTAGAACATATGCTTGCAGGGGGCCTGTCTTCTCTAACGATTTTCTCAGTCATAGTAAAAAACAGGATAGAAAAAACAGAAAAGAAGGTCAGAAGCATCTGGGAACTGGTTATCCTATAGAGAGATCATGCAGCTCAAATGCCCGGGGTAGGGCTTGGAAATATGATTTATGTCTCCCTGTGCCAGCTTTGATGAATTTGGTGCAACATTACATTGCAAAGGGTGTCTAGGAAATTCTCTGACTATCATGTGAGGTGTCAACATGTATGTAGAGGTGTTATGTAAAGTCTAGTACAACTATGATAATCAGACGTATCAAGTGACAAGCTGCTCACAAAGTCTTGGAACCCGGAAGATTTGCACAGGGGGATGCACCTGGATTAAGAAGCAGACGGTCTCTACACAGGGTCAGAGGAGGCAATAGTTGGGCTCCTCAAGCAGGTTATGTCCCAAGCAAATGCCTGTTCAGGGACCATGCTCCAGAGTTTCTTGCAGAATTGACTGTGGTGTATTGACAAAAGCAATGAGCTGTAGGCAGTTCAACCACACATATGTCGCAAAAGCTTTGAGAGGCATGGCGCACCAGAAATCTGAAATGACTTTTCACATGTAGAAGTTGGGAGACATAGAAAGCAGTGGTAGGTTGTAGTGTCATGTGACTGACAACAGCCTTTTGTGGGAGAGAGGCGAACATTTCTTTCTATGTTTCAGTAGAAAGAGCCACATGTCTGTGACTACTAGGAAACTCTTGCTACAGCTCGGGGACTTTGAAGTGAAAACTATATTGGTATTATGGTAAGTTTCAGCAGAAGTGATGCCAACAGTAATTTTTTTAGTCTGAGAAGAAAGTTCAGTTTTGTACAGACATCATGTGGCATTAGTCTTGTTATGAAAAACTTGGTTGTGATTACCTTAGAGACAGAAAGACATTTCTTTTCAGCCTCTGCCTGGGATAATTTTTGAAGTCTTATTTGTTCCATTTTATTAAGTGTAGGGGTTCCAGAACACAGCATATGAACACATCTTCTATCATCTCAGAAGGATAAGGGTCTCCCAGAAAATCAATATTAAAAGCATCCATAAATTGTGCAAGCACTGCATGAGCAACACATGGGTTTTTTTGTACAGTTCTTTTCTCCCCAAAGGTCCTAGAGCATTCTATTCCCTCATCTGACATTGAAATGCAGCCACCTCTGGGGTGGAAGCCAGCAGCCATTCAGCATCAGGGACAGTGCCATATTTAAGCAAGATAAATGCACAGAAGAAAGACCATCTGTTAGCATGCCAGTCAATTTGTAGATACAAGTAGATCCATAGCAAGTTGTGACAAATCCATGTGCCAGAGCCCCCTCCAATATTTCTAGCAGAGTACAGACAAGCATAAGGAAGTAATTTGTGTATGTCCCAATGGTGCTGTCAGCCTGCCTGGGTGGACTCTGCACTCTGATATCACTGTTCCCCTCTATGACAAGGGACTGAGCATAGCTGATGGTATCAGTCAATGGCTCCTCCATTTAAGGGCATGAAGGTAGGCATGACAACTTTCTTGCTCAGCTCTAGTCAGTGGTTTTTGCCAAAGTCTTGAGCCAAAGCTCCTCCGGACGTGTGCCCAGAAACATTTGGCTCTAAAATCAAGCTGAGGGATCTCTAAGAGCCAAGTTGTAGAAACCTCATGGAGTTTTTGTGGCCAAAATCGGGAAAAAGGAAATTAGCTTTGAATAGAGCCCTTACAGTTCAAACATCCAGAGTAGACTAAACATCTTTGACAATGAGTCTAATATTTCATGGCAAGGCAATTTTGCTCAGTAATTTGTTCAGATCTAAATGCTTTTAGTTCTCTAAGTTCATTTCTCACCAAATTATTTTCTCAGGACAGTTCATTTTAACATAATAAGGAACCCAAGCCTCAACTACAGAAGGACCTTTGCAATACAAGTGCATGTGTTACAATATCTTAGTTTCCATCATGGAGATTTAAGCAAATTCACTAAAATGATGCCCTATAATAGAGATTTTTAAATAATGTATGTTAAAAAAATTATTATGTAATGACTTAGAAGCAGAGACTGAAAAGATGATAGTGTGTTTCAGCATACAATATGCTATGAAGGATTAGCTAAACTAGTGTGAGCCCACAGGTCTCCATGGCCCTCAGCGCTTCTGAGTCATTGTGGTCTTGTTTGTTTCTCTGATAAATTCAGTAAACTGGGTGTAGTGTATCATGCAACAGTGCCATATATCATTCCATTCCCTAATAGGAATGTAAAACAACCATTGATTGTAAACAGGATCTTTTGAAGATTCACTACAATGGCATTTTCAAATGTTTTTATGTTGGCAAGCCACTATAGTAACTCATACAGGATCAAAATGCATATAACTTATTCCAAAGTATTCCACATGCTAATTAAGTAAACAGAAGTGCACTTGTCTCTACCTCCACCACCAAAAGCAAGTATGTCTATTCTCCAGAACATCACTTCAACTTCTCCTTTTTATGCATTATTCCAAACCCTCTTCCCCTACCTCCAGCATTCATATTCCTGCTCACTGGCTCTCTTGTTACTGTCTCTGTCTTTCCACATATCTAAAATATTAAAGTGGAAGCAAGGCAATGAGTCACTTTTTATCTCTCCAAGGGGAAGAGAGGAAGATGACACATTGTTCACTGATATTACTAAGAAAAGTACAGTACATGTGCAGATTTTTTTTGTTTGTTTTTATTTGGTCTTAACAGAACTGTATTGCACGAGCCATCTTCATCTCTGGGGGAAAAAAAGAGAGCAAAAAAAGGAAGGTGGAAAAGCACTAAGGATTATATCAATTAAGAAACTTTTTAGGGTACCAGGTACTTGAGTGGAGCTTGAATACAGTCATGTAAAAAAGATTCAACATGTAATAATTTCAAGCAAAATAAGTTTCCCCTTGATGTTCATATGTATAGGTCTTGTTAGTATTACACATCCACATAAACCAAGGGAAGAACAGACTTCTTAGAGCTAATTGTATTCTCACTTTTGAAGTCAGAACTACAATTTGCCATTAGCATGTTTATGGCTTATGTCTTTTTTACAGAGAGCAGGAACCACTAATACCTTCACACAGCATGAGTAGGGAGGTGATCCATGCACTGAAATTCTAGGGTTCACATTATGCAGAAGGCAGAGAGGGAATGTCCGTCCCTCTGAGTCTCCCTCACTGCAGAGCTGCCAGGACTTTTCCAAAGGTTTTCAGTCTGAACTGGTCACTTACTGGTGGGACTTTGCATCTACAGTATGTCCAAGAAGGAAACTTCATTGGGAGGGAAGGACAAAGAGTGGAGTGTGGCACAAGCGAAGTACTGGGACTGGGATTAGGAAATTGCTCCAGCTAAGGAAATTTGAAAGGAGTTGACCTGGGTGAAAATGGTCTTTGAGGTACAAATGGTTCACACCCCAACTTGTAGCTATAGTCACTTGTGCCAGAGAAACAGCCGAAACCAGCTGCTCCACAATGTCTCATTAGATCTGCCATTTTACACACAAGAGCCAAAGACAAAACAGGCAGTTGCTTGGCAGAAGCCTGGGGCTGCTTGGCACCATGGCAGAAGCAAGCTCTTAGCTCTGACTGTGGCCAACCCCAGGCACAGAAAGAAGGAGAAAAAAAGGAGGAGGAGGAAGAGGTGGTAGCCAACAGATAGTGCCAAGCTTCATTATTGCAACAAGATTTGCAGGTTGTAGGTTAGGTTTCTAAGCAGGTAACAATGCCTAAAATGATAGAGAAGGACATACACCATATCTTAATCTCTCAGGAGTGCAGTGAGGTCTAGAGAGCCACAAGCAAAAGGAATTCTGTCATATCTGTGCTACTTTCAAGTCTGGCAGTGGGTTCCCATCCCTGGGTGTTTTTGTAAAAACAGTGGGCTAGCAAGCCAGCCTTCCAGTGCTTCATGCATAGCAAAGGACTTGGAGCATAACAATCCCATGCATTGCTATTGGCTGGGTGAAGAGTGGTGTAATGGAGAGGGATTTAGGAGTAATGATTGACAGAAAACTCAATATGAGCCAGCAGTGTNTGGGAGTTGGATTAGATGTTCCTGTGGGTCCCTTCCAACTCAGGATAACTTATGAACCTGTGAGTGCTATTATAGAAAGATTAGCTACAATCACCCCAAGCTCCAGCTCAGATACCTACCACAAATAAGGTCCATAGTGGCTATACATTTCCATTTACTGTGGAATGCATATCAAAATGCATTTATCCAAAACAACCATTATGAAGGAAGGAAGCAGTTCAAGAGGCAAGTCCTATAATTCTATGGGTAATCCTTCTCATGTAGTGTGTTTTTCAAACGTGAACTCCCAGTAAACAGGACTTGCTATGAATCTTCTGCTTCAAGATGATAAGGCAGTGCCAATCCCTTCAAAATACTATCTCAGAACTCTTATTTTAGATACTTGTCATTCTTCACAATGAAGTCACAAAAATACATACTCTGCTAAAAGAATAAATTTCCTTTTTTTAAATACAGTGAAGTTTATCTTTTTTTTTTTCTTTTTTTCCCTTTACTGCCTTGGCACCTTTGTTTTCCCAAGGCTGTTGTTAATGATCATAGAATCACTCACAACTTCTGGACATTCTGGACAGCATCTACCCGTCCTAGAATGCAGAGTACAAACATTTGTATTTGGATGCTCCAAATTTATTTTCTTATCCCAAAATTTTTCTTGGTTATTCGGCTCCACTGTGGTAAATGTCTCAGTGTCCTTGACATGCAAGAGCAGACTGCTCTGTGCACTAGAGCTGTCACAGTCAGGATGGTGAGGCTGGACACCAAACAATTCCACCAGGAAGAGTATGCCTGGTCCAATCGCCATACCTACACAGGAAAGACTTAAATTCTAAAATCCACCCATTGCTTGCCCAGTTAGTTCATTATTTCCAATGAAGATTTTGCAAGGGTGATGTACTAAAATTACCTGTATGTTCATCCTTCCCCGCTCAGTCTTGGACACAAGACATCTTGGATCGCCATTGCCATCTAAGCCTCACCTTCAGACATGTATGCTGAAGCATTTCTGCAGGCTTTTGGAGAAGCCCCTAGATGGAACTGAGCTGAGTAAACCCTCCAAGTAAACATTTAACTGCTTCGGGAAAAAAGTGTCTCCAAAAATCTGTCCCAGAACTGTGTGGGACAAACTGCAGAACGCTCACCCTGTATCCTGAAACATCCAAGAAAAAAATACAGGTCTCCGAGCATTTTGCCAAATCACTGGTGACTTGCTTGTGGGGGACATATTTATACAAGATATTTTGAAAAGTGTGTAATATTGTCTAAAGAAATAAGCTCTCAAGGTTGCAACCTTTCCAGGAGAGAAGCTGAAAAAGAATTGTAGTTTGCAGCATGTATCTTTAATTTTATAATGTACATTTGATGTTTTGGAAGTTCCTCATTCTTACATGAAAATATATTCAAAACTTATTCTTTATAGGTGTTTATTATTCTTTCCAGTGTTGGGTAGAAAAAAATCAAAAACCCAAACAAACAACCCCAAAAACAAAACAAAAAAAACCCCAAACACAAAGAAAAAGAACATGACATACATTCGTGTCTAAACTACAATCCTCACAGTAAAGGCAAATGGAGGACTTGCCACGCAATGCTAAGTATGAAGACGCAAAGAGAGTTTTCCTCCCTAACGTTTTTAGGTCTTTTTTCCCCTCTAATAATATGAAACAAAGTCTTACAACTAATCTCACAGGATTTCGGGTTGAAGCAGCATACTCTAACTACCTCAGGAGTACTGAATGGAAATCTGCATACCTCTTACAGGTAGAAAAAGTAACACCATCCCTTCAGAGAGCATGTAAGCCATACATCATGAACCTGTATTTCAGACCCATGTGTTCTGTATGGAGAGGGAGGGCAGATAGGAAGTAAATGCACTTTCAGGGTAGTGTAACACAACCCTCTCCTCTGCAGTTCCCTTCTCCTGGCATCAGGGTGGATGTAATTCTTCTCATGCATTATTGATAGGCCCAAAAGCCTGCCAAGCTTGCCTGCCTTTTTTGTGACAGACAAAGGAGGGTACACGGATGGCACCTCTCACTGCTTGGGGCTCTGCTTTCATTAAGAACATTTTCTGCCTGTTCTCCAAGGGCACCCTCTGTCAGAGACTGCCACACAATAAAAAAATATATGGCTTTGAAGTCCACTGCATAGAAACAAAATGAATTAACGTTCAGGTGTTCATGCAACCTGATTACAAAGGCCCAATTCAGTGGCGTCCTTCACACCTTTTCACTTGTCCCTGCATAATCTCAACATATCTTTCAGGTTCTCTGCCTTTCTAGTCCCCCTCCTCCCAGCATTCCCCTATCCCTTTATTTCCTAATGCTTGCAGGTCCTCCAGGAAGACACAAGCACTTACAGTTGTTGAGTGATTAAATATTTATAATCAGGGCAATGAGTGAGGTGTTGAATAATAAATGCTAAGGTTGAGGCGGCCTTAGATAATTTCTGCAGATTTCTCCATCCACAGCCTCTTTGATTCTAAGGCAGAATCTTTTAAATTAACTAAAACTTTTTTCTTTCCTTTCTTTCCTTCTTTTTCTTCCCTTTTATAAATTTTTTTAGCAACTGTGACAGGCAGTAGGCCTTTATAACTATTTCTTCATGAACCTTAACCCTGAGTCCATGCTAGAACTGTCATTATAACCTTAGATAGACATGCATAAAATTTACATTTGTAGTTGCTTGCTCACATTTGGGTTTAGCTTTCAGATATATATAAAACATATACATAAGTATATCTACTTACCTACGTTCACTCAAACTCCTCTGTATCAACTAGTATTTACTCAAGAAATATAAGTCTGTAATAAATGGTCAGTCAACTGTAAAGGACAGTTATAGCACATTGTGATGGGAACAATGAGTGACTTTTATGAAACTTCTTTATAGAGCTCTAATTGTAACTAACACTGCACAGAACAGACAGAACAGTTAGATTATCCACAGGTTTCTCTAGATTTGAATTAGCAATTAATTTAGTGTTAAATATATTCCTTTGTCCTCCTTAGTTTCTCTAACCAATGACATTGGAGCTAGGGTTTTTTTAAAATCTTTTTTTTTCCTTAAATATAATCTTTAAAAATAAGAGAAAGTTCTGGCTTCTGGAATCATGTGATAATTCCAGTCTGAGGGAAAGCACTCCATCTTTAAGAAATACTTCCGACACTAGTTGTATGGACAGAAATCTTGTAAAAATGATGCCTCCTGAGATCCGAAGTTCTGCAGCAAGAAATAATCTTTTTCCTTGCCCTCTCTCCTTCCAGTTACATTCACTCTCATGGCTATGTAGGAGACTGATTTGTCATTTCTGAATGCTGGATTTGGCTGAGAACCACTGGTATAACACATACAAAGCAAAATACGAGGCAATGACCCCTCTGAGCTAAGGTTCAGTGAGACTAACATGAAATGACCAAAAGTAGGAAAAATGCATTCAGCAATAGGATTTGCCAAAATAGTAAAAAGATATCTGACAGTTAGGAGCTTTGAAGCATTTCAGTGACAAAGATGACTTAACCTGGAGCATAAAACGAACAGAGAAGCATTAGGAACCCCACAGTCTGTCTCTAATCACGTTATTCTTGTGGCTATATCACTAACTGCTCTCAAAATGGATGTTACTGTGTTTCTACATGTGACAAAAGAGTTTTGAAACTTGGTAAACGAATGCTCTACAGTATTTTAAGATCTTCAAAGCAGAAAGGAGCTGGAAAGCACTCAAAATGCAAAGCAATGTAAAAGTTTCTGTTTTGTGCTCCTTCCCTCTCACACTTCTTCCCTGCTTCAAGGTGTGCCCTTTTCCTTTGGCCACAGCTTCATCAGGAAATACTCACCTGCTCTGCCATAGTGCTCCTCATGGGCTGCAGAGTGGGTATCTGCTCCACCACTGACCACCTCATATTTGTTCTTTTCCTCGTCATCCTCCTCCTCCTGACCTTGGTGTTCCCTCTGCCTGTTCTCATTTTTTGTTCCCTGCTCTTTCTTCCTCCGTGCAACTTTTGCTGTCTTTTCTTAAATATGCTTTCCCAGAGGCACCACTGGGTTGGCTGATGGGTGCAGCTGTGACGGATCTGTTGGAACCAACTCTCCAGCACAGAGCAGCTCCACAGAGATCTCTCACAGAGACTGTCATGGAGGCCCCCTTGCAGCCCACTGCTGCAAGCACAGACACCAAAAATAGGTTGAAAGTTTTAGCAATAAATTAAAATTTGAGGAATGTTTAAGCTCACATGCTGTAGCTAAGCACTGATGAGGAATATCTCTGGTACATTCTGTTTGACTCTTCAGCTATAAATACAAATCAAGAGAAATTAAGCTGTCCACTTAAGCTCAGTCATTGAAATACAAAAGGGAATAGAATTTGAGTTTAAATCAAAACATCGCACTGGTGATTTGCTCTCTAATGAAAGCAATACAGCAATTCTGGCCATATTATCTCATATTATTATATTATCTATCATTATATCAGGTAATTTGAAATAGTAGGACATACAAAAGAAATCAGAAGTTGGGATTGATATTTCAAGGAGTTAAATGGTGATATCCTGGCAGACAAAAAAGGCCACCGGGGATGAAAATATTTATTCTATTTGCATGTACATATTCAAACACAGGTACAGAGCAACAACAGAAGCAGTAAGCTGAGTTTTCTGGAGGATTTTTTACTTGTCTTTGTTGTGGAACCTTGTTCATGTTCTAATGTTATATTCCTATCCATCTTCATGGCTGCTTCATTTTCTTGTTCTGTCTCACCAGTGTCCAAGAACTCAATCCTTAATAAATTTATGCAAGTGTTTACTCATGTGTATGGACCATTTATATCCAGAAAGATTTGAGGAAGATATGGATACTGTATGAAGAAGTTTTCAGGAACCTATTTGGATTGTAAGCCTCACTAGGGCAACATGCATCTTGATAATCTTCTCTGTGGCTTCTTTGTCATATGTTCACAGGTTTACAGGATATTCGGAGTTGGAAGAGACCCCAAGGATCATCTAATCCAACTCCCAAGTGAACACCCGCATAGAGGTTGAACCCACAAACCTGGAGCCATGGGCACCACGCTCTGTCCATCCTAGCCTCCCATTGCCTAGACCATGTCACTGAGCTCCTCATCCAGTCTTTTCTTAAACACCTCCAGGGATGGTGACTCCACCACCTCCCTGGGCAGACCATTCCACTGAAAGATCATTGCCTCTGTGAAAAAGCTCTTTCTAACATCCAGTCTAAACTTCCCCTGGCATAGCTTGACGTCATGTCCTTTTGTTCTGGTGCTGACTGTCTGAGAGAAGAGATTTACACCCACCCGACTGAAACCTCCTTTCTGGGAGATGTAAACACCAATGAGGTCACCTCTGAGCCTCCTCTTCTCCAGGCTGAACAACACCAGCTCCCGCAGTTGCTCCCCATAGGGCTTGTCCTCCAGTCCGTTCACCATCCTTGTCGCCCTTCTCCGGACCCTCTCAAGCAGCTCAACATCCTTCTTATACTGGGGAGACCAGAACTGGACACAGTACTGAAGGTGTGGTCTGACCAGTGCCAAGTATAAGGGAAGAATAACTTCCCTAGTCCTACTGACCACATCCTACTGACCACACTGTTCCTGATGTTAAACCTAGATACAAAAAAAAAAAAAAAAATTGTTCAAACCAATTTTAGCATTTACAGAGGGGAAGAAAATCATCCCTAAATCAATTCCTTTAAGTTCATTCAAGCCTTTAATCTTTGTTTTCTTACTCTTCTACTCACTTTTCATAGTATTGTTTCCAGAACTGGGTACTTGAGACTCCACATGAAATTTTAGTTGTAAAATGCTACAAACCCACCAGGTTCAGGAGAGTCACTTGAAGTTTTGAATGAACAATAGAGATTAAAAGTGAGTATGACAGAATAAATTCCCATTTACACTGCAGACCTTTACATCACCTGTCCTTATCTTGGTCTGATAAGACATTACAGAGTTAAGGCTGTGCTAACCTGGCAGAAAGAAGGAAAGAGACCTCAAGGTGCACAAGATTTATTCCTCTCTCTAAATATGGTCTTTTGCCTCAAGTAGCCTATTACTCCTACTGAGTCACATTTTGATACAGATAAAATTTTAGAAGGATTTTTTCTCCTAAAGAGGACCATTTGGACTGTATGTGTGGACAGCGTCCTGTGCAGAGTGAGTCATGTGAAAGTTTTCATATAGGTGTTTGGGCTTGTAAGGAGACAGTACAGAATACACAGACCATCTAACTAGACAAGATCTTAGTTCTCTGCCTTGTTCAGTCACTGATTTAATAGAAAAGTAAATAACTTCTTCCCTCTCCACTACATTAATAAATTTCTGGAGTAGGAGCTGCCACTTGACGTGCATTTGTACATCTACCAGCAGGGGCAGACCTCAGTAGGGGTTACTAGATTACATTAGAATTTAAAAAAAAAAAAGTTAAAGTAAATACCACATCAAAAAGTCATTCAGAATTCTGTTGTAAGCATCTCAAAGTCAAGAGCAATCCCCAGATTTATTAACAAATCTTACTTTATGAAAATTATTCCAGGTGCATAACTAAGTTATGTCAGGATCTCAACACAAAATCTGCATAAATATTTGACTCCTAATAGTATTTATCCCTGTAATACTTCATGCTCTTCAGCTTCCCTTTGTCAGGCTCATCCTTTCGTAAGCTTTCTGGCATTTTGAAATAGTGCATTACAGAGTTAGCAGTAAGGTGCATGATACAACTAGAGCAACAGACGGGAAAAGATTACCTGGAAGTGCCTCCTGATTTTGTTTCTCTTTCCCAACTGCTACACTACCAACTGCTAAGTAGATCTACCAACACTTCGCCTCTGTTTTTAATAACACTACAAACTGCCCGCAAGAAAACTGGATCAGCAGTGGCATGGAAGGAGCTGGGGTGCAGTATAACCCCCTTGTATTCCAAGAGGAGGTAGTCAGAGACTTACTGAGTGGCTTGGACCCTCATAAGTCCATGGGACCGGATGGAATCCACCCGAGGGTCATGAAAGAACTAGCAGATGAACTCGCCAAGCCACTCTGCATAATCTACCAACAGTCCTGGCTTACCGGTGTTGTGCCACAAGACTGGAAATTGGCCAATGTGACACCCATCCACAAGAGGGGTAGGAAAGATGATCCTAACAACTATAGGCCAGTCAGCCTGACCTCAGTCCCATGCAAAGTCATGGAACAGATGGTCTTGAGTGCCATTACACAGCAGCTGCAGAACAACCACGACATTGGATCTAGTCAGCATGGA
>WEKX01029495.1:3377-36368 GCA_013390025.1 Pitta sordida
TTCAGAACATGATAGAATGATGATCCTCCTTCTCTTGTTATATTTACAGCATCACTCATTTTGTTTCAGATGTTTGTGGCCCTTCTCTTCTGGTACCAGTTCTACTGTGGCTTCTCTGGCTCATCAATGATTGATCAGTGGTACCTCATCTTCTTTAATTTATTCTTCTCTTCTCTTCCACAACTGGTCACTGGTGTGCTGGATAAGGATGTGCCAGCTGAAGTGTTAATTGCTGTACCTCAGCTTTATAAAAGCGGACAGAATATGGAGGTAAAAACTTGCTTATGTAATTTCTTTACTGATCATCTTTATTTTCAGCTGAAAACCAACCCTGCTCCCAAAGGATAGATGACTGATAAAAACAGTCTGAGAAGTCAGTATGATAATTTTTTGTTATTTCTTATCTGAGTTAAAATGTCAAAAGTACACCTAAACAAAAACAAAACAAGACAAAAACAAACAAAACCCCTCCAACCACCATATATTTTTAATACGTGACAGGCTGGATGCTTTAAGGCAGTCTAAACTGAACACCTCCATCATGGTTTTTTTTTTGTTCAGTTCAGAACATCATTCTGAACTGAATAACCATAAAGGTAAAAGAGATTGTACCTTGTAGCCTATTGCAGGCTTTCACAGAATAACTTCACAGTACTTACTCAAAACTTCAGGTCCCAGCCCTTTACAAGCAGTCAGAAGAGAAAGATGGCTTTAGGAGCAAGCACGGTTGATAGACTTAGTCTCTGAGGGATGTAGTCACCAGCAGATGACAGGTTCAGCTGAAATATCTATTGAAAACATCTTATCCCCATCTGCTTGAGTTATACAATGAAAGCAGAAGGAATTGCAGGAGGGACTTGAGCCAACCCATTGATGGTAATTGCAGGTACAGTGTACTGTGGGGAAAATCCTGCTGCTTGGCAAAACTATCCATACATGCTTCCAAGGAAAAGCCTTCTTCCAAGTGTCTGACACTGCATCCTCTGAGAGGAGACGGTGACTGTTTTTTGCCTTTAAGTGTACACATGGATTTTGTACCCCACACATGTAGTGCATTGCTAGGCACTGTCCTGGAAGATAAAAGGAGAATTTTAGTGTAACTTATTTTTAGTCCCTTAGTTTGAATTCTGTCTTATTCATCTGTTGTTTTCCACTTTCTACATATCTTCTGTTCCAGTGCGTTGCACTATAAAGATCTATAATATTAATACCTTCCTTTCTTGCACATTTTTAAGGTGATAAAAATCTTACAATGACTTAAACTTGTTGGGAGGTTGTGTCTTCCTGTCTTCAGCTGGCAAACTGAAAAGTCTCCCAGGTTCATAGTACAATTATTTCTCATATACGAGCTCAAAGACCGTTCTAGGGTTTTTTTTAATCTATTGATCCTATTCTCTGCATAGTTACATCAAATGGCATTTTAAAAACTTTAAAATCCTACTTCAGCTAAGATCTCTTTCAAAAAGATATCACCAGTTCAAAGCCTGTAGAATTGTAGAATAATTTAGATATCTCTGGAGGCCATCAGATCTAGACTTCTGGTCAAAACAGCTTCAAACCTAGATGAGGTTTCTCAGATCTTTGGTTTAGTTTTAAATGTCTCCAACAGTGGTAATTCCATAGTCCCTCTGAGCAGCCTGATGCAGTAATTAACCATGTGTTAGTTCAGTAGGCCAAATAACACCATAATTTTTCTAATCTTTCAATTCCCATTTTTTGACTGCAGTGATCTTCTCTATAAAGGGAAGGAGCCCTGATGAACCCAGTGGTTTGAGATGTAGACTATATCCCAAAATTAACTTTTGCCATTTGCAAACTATTTTTTCTTATATCTAGGTACCATCCATACCCTTGCAATTATGATTTTTAAACCAAAATGTTAGTTTAAAATTGTTTTTAGCAAGCAATTTTCTGCACACACATAGAGATGTATGTATATGTATTTTATATATGTCTTTATAACATATCATACATTACTTAATGAATTAAATTACTTAATGAACTAAAGATTATTGTTGTGGATCTTCTTCTCTAAGTATATGTGCATTTTCTATTTTCTCTTTTATGAATAAATACCCTGTGCTTGTGTGTATGTGATGTAGAAGCCATTTACTCATGTTCTTAAACTTCACAGAGCTCCTTCTGAAATCAGTGGTCTAACTGTGGTGTATAAGGTTCAGCACCTTCATTAATGATTCCCAGCCTGAGCATCAGATTCAACTTACACCCTCTGCCAGGGGAAAAAAAGAGAAAAAATACTTCTATCCCTGAACAGAGTGACTTGCAGGTAGACTCTTCAGGCTTCATCCCCCAGGTTAACTGAGTGATTGACAAAATTATGAAGTTATTTGCCCAAGCCCTTATACCTGGCCATTGAAATATACCCTTCAAAATACCTATCCTGACAAATAATATTTTCAGTGTGATCTGATTTTCTTAATTTTTCTTTTTGGCACAGGAGTACCAACCACACATGTTTTGGATGAACATGATTGATGCTATGTATCAAAGTCTGGTTTGCTTCTTCATCCCCTATTTTGTAAGTGTTAGTTTTAAGCCATTCCAGTGTAAGCATTTTAAGGAGAACTGGCCATGCATCTTGAGCTAAGATCTGTCTCCTTCCTTACAGACTTACTATGATTCAGAGGTGGACATCTTCTCCTGGGGAACTCCCATCACCACAATAGCTCTTTTCACCATCATACTCCATTTGGCTATTGAAACCAAAACTTGGGTAAGGTACCCACAGCCTACATAGAAACCCACTGGCATATATGTAATTCTTCTCTTAGTGCCATCCTTCAAAAACCTAAGATTGTTATTTCTTTCCCTCAGCACATTCTATTTTTAGCAAGCATTTTAAACAAACACGAAAAAGGTTTTAAACTGTGATCTGCAAACAGCTTTGTAGGTTTTTATCTACAGTAAAGATTTTTTAAATATGCAAGGCTCTAATCTTTGCTCTGCGTGGATTTGACTCAAGAAATCAAGAAGTTTTAATTAAGAATCACAGTAAATGTCTCAGAATATAAACCATCATTATATTTTTGTTGTCTCTTTTGGTTTTTTGTGTTCTAGACTTTTCTCCACTGGTCATCTTGCATCTTTAGTATCATTTTATTTTTCTTCGTGGCTCTGGTTTACAATGCTTCCTGCCCAGTCTGCCATCCTCCATCCAATCCCTACTGGACCATGGAAAGGCTGATGGGAGACCCTATATTCTACTTCACTTGCATTATATCACCAGTTGTTGCATTGCTGCCCAGGTATTGTATCTTCTTTCATGTCATTTCTGCAGACTGATCCCTATTGCCTTTGATTCTTCATCAGGAAGGATGAAAGACTGTGTGTAATCACAATGTGGATCACTGGCTGAAGACACAGATTTATTTTGCCGCTTGTTATTAATCCAAATATTAACATAGCATTCAGAGCTTTCCATCTGCAAGCTTGCTGTGTCAAGCATAAGAAAAGCACATAGAACATTCTTATTTTTCTATGTTGTACTTTTGTCTTGGATATTTTCTCTTAATAACATATTGGGTATTTCCTTCTTTCACTTCTTTTGATGTGCACGTTCTCATCTTGCAGATTCATGTACCGAACCCTTCAGGGAACACTATTCCCAACCCAGCTTCAGCTTGGACGCCAATTGAGTAAACTGGCCCCAGAGATCCGCAGCCATCTTCTGACCAAGTTGAATGTAAAGGAAACAATGCGTCAGACATGGCCCCTTGCAGACAGCTTCTCACAAAGCTTTGGCTCAAATGCTAGTGATTTTTATAAGGCTAATAACCAAAGCACACCTTTGCCAACATCTCCTAGAAGAAGTGAGTCACTTTTCCAAGAGCACACAAAGGCAGAACATAAAACTGATCAGACTGTAGTTGCCTCTCCCCAGGGTGCTGTGTTGTATGGGGAAAACAAGCTCCCCTCATCAGCAAGCAGTCTGGAAAGGTCCATGGGATTTCATGAAGTTAGATGCCATACTTCAGAAGTGGAGTCATTGCCTGTGGGAACAACATTCCCATGGAGCTCAGCAGTCGACCAAGTAGACTTCAGTTTGTTGAAGTGGATCACATCAACTCCACTGTTCAATCACATTGGGACTGTTTTACAGGTGTCATCAAGCAGTTTACAAAATGAAACACAGGACAATCTGTGTGTGCTTGGCTCTTCCTTGCATGTGGACTTCAAAGGCTTAAAAGAACAGAGCTCAAATAACTTGCAGGACAAAATGAAAGGAACCCCAAGTGATCATTGTAAAAATGACAATTCTGAGACCACCTTTTTATGACGTGGGCCATAAATATATTTATATATTTTCTATTTGCACACATTTATAGTGAGATTACTCTATTTGTTTCCAAAGGTGAAACAGAAAATCAAAGGTACAGAATGATTATTTAAGAATGTTTAAATACAGTATATTGAAATAAGAGCTTTAAATATAAAAAGAAACACTTGAAAGTTCCATTTATATTGTTTTATTTTTTCATCTCATTTTGTAAGGACGTTCTGTCTCCTTGTTTTTCAGATGCTTTTCTTTTATTCTGACACATACTGTAAAAGCAAATATATTCAAAAGGATTAGATTCAGCAGCAATTGTTGATATCATTATAGGCCTTTCAGTAATCAAGGAGGAAAATCCCTGATAATAAAGGGTCACCCTGATAATGAAAAGTCACTGTATTACATCCATCAGCTGCTTGCCAGGGTATTTTGTCAATGAAGCAACCCATTAGGCAAAGCTATGGAATTACTACACACCTCTCTGTAAATGTTAACAGTATCTTACCACCTCATTAGTAATACTGTTATTTTATAAATGGCACCATGTTCTGATATTGCAGCCATAGCATTTTATGTGTCATGATAAAACAATAAATAATGAGCATCCATATTACAAAGTGACTTCCCAGTCTGGCGTTAATTGTAATTCAGCCCTTCACTTGGAGTTTGGTTGGGCATGGCCTTACATCAGTATGTTTGACTTCAGACAAAAAGCTGATGCTTGTTTGTGAGGGAGGATTTGGTGGCAAAAAACTGGTGTATTGTGTCTGCTGTAAGTTTGAGCTGGGAAGTCTGTGATCTTCTCTGCTGGAGCACTACAATGACTAGGCTGGTGTAAGTGAAGATATTTATCCTACTTGCTATGTGGGTGGAGGTGGGGTGGTATTTTGTTAGGCACCTTCGCTGTTGTTTTATCCAGGTTTAACTGAGACCTTGGGGGTGGTGAAGGAGAATGACCAGCTGCAAGGGTGCAGTGCTATGCACAAGTATCTGAGCTTCATCTAAAACAGGCTAGCTCCAGTCCCGAATGCGTTCTGAGCTTATGCCTGAGCCTTTGGTTGTGAATCAAACTGCCACCAGTACATGGCTGTGTGGCTGCTCTCTGCTGGGCCAACAGATCCCAGGGGGTTTAGCCTTGGAAGGCTACTTGGTTCCTTCATGCCTGGTGACCATGACTGTGTATGAACTAGCTGCTGCACTTCTTCTCCTCATCACAGGTGTTCAGATGACCTTTGCCTTTCTTGCTATCAGTTGTGTAAGGCCAGAACTTGTTAATGCCATGCTCTGTCCCTGGCCACCTGCCTCCCGTGTGGTTTGCCTCGGCATGGTAGAACACTGCCTACCATCTGTCACTTGCTAATCCGCTCGGGATCTTTTTTATCCAAAGATTTATACTCTGGCCTCTTTCCCAAAGGCTGAATTGATAATATGATACTGTAAAATGCCAATGAAAGGAAGACATGAAAGCAGTGTAAATAAGAGCATTCAGCCTGTAAATATGTTACCCTCATGAAACATGACACATCCACATGTAGGTAAACTGCATTTTGGTATTAGAATTCACAAGGGACAGGGCAAAGACACTAAGGGACTCGCTGTTGCAGGCTCCTGAGAACAGTATGTGATTGATTTGAAAAATATAAATGTGAATCAGAACTTCTTCCTTTTACCCTGGAGTTAAAGAGGGACATGGGTTTATGTATGTAGATTTTAGTGGAGGAAGGCATACCCATTAACTCATTTGTTATTGCTTGGAAACATCTTGAAATTTCTCTATATTAATTGTGGTAAAAATGGGGGAGTTAGTGGGGACTCCATTTCTACAAAGGTAGGTGGGCAGATGCCAACAAGCCAGGAGCCACTGGGGTGTGTTCTTGACACACACTCTCCAATTCCTGGAAAGGAAGTCTGTGGGACTCGGCTCAGCTGTACAAATCTCCTTAGCAAAGATTGGTTGGGTGAGGCAGCTCCATGCTCAGACATCTCTGCTTGCTCTACTAACCTTCTTGGCCTTAATAGGAACTCTTTTGGGATGACTTTGCAGGTAATTTTTGGCAAGGTTATCTGGCTGTATTTAACATACACTGTGCCGAGATTGCCATTATAAATAACTTGTCTCTGTGGAGCTTCAGTGTCTTTTAATGTCAGAGGGGAAATTTAATGACACTTTAAAATGTGTCAGTGTTGCCATCTGGTAAGAAACCCTCATCAGCTTGAAAATAGGATCTCACAGAAGGACACAGTATCGGATACTAGTTGGTCAGAGTTCATAGATTTGCAGGATGTTAAAAATTCAGCCAAAGAACGTCATGGAGTCATAGCAGGAGCTTACCAGGGATGACATGTGTGTGTGCCATCTATCAGTTACTGCAGCGGCCCCAAAATCCAGGTGAGCATCTCTCCAGCTTTTTGTCTCTACTGCATCTTTCCACAACAGAGTTGGTGTCTCACAGGCCTTCATGGGACTTGCCTGGCACTGGCAACAGAAAGAGCTGGAGGATCCCTGGGCTTTGACTTGGAGCTCTCTTTCATTATATTTTCAAAAAGTACCTCAATTCCTCTTTGGCCATGCCTTTGTGATACAAGATTCAGCTTATTTTTTGTGCTTCCAGTGTTTCAAGGAACATATGTGTAGGTAAGGCATAAAAGGGTTCCTTTGGGACTGAGGTGCTCCTGTGCTGCCAGATAGATGTACTAAATTGCCACTGTAAATGTAAGAGCCTTGTATTGTGTATTTGTGGAAACTGTAGGTCTAGAGCTTCAGCTGCTACAAACATCTTAGCCACTGCAATGTCTGCAAGCTGCCTTCCCCATCTGGGAATCAGGCCCAATAATGGCTCTATTTTGTTGCAAAAAGAAAAAAAAATCCTTAGAGATGTATTTTGAAATGCCTAAGGTGTAAATATTCCCTTCATACTAAAAGATAATATGGCAGCAATCCTTCAAAAATGTATAAATTTAATCTTTAATAGACCAAGTAATCCTGCTGACCTTAATGGAGCAGTGGCCTCATCAGAGTTGCTTGTGTACCTACAGATAAATAGGAAGATATACCACACTGAGGCCAAAATGCACCAAACCTAAGCACCAAGTGTTACCTAGAGGCACAGAAACAGACCAGTAGGATGTCAGCAAGCAAGTTGTCTCCCTTTTGAGAGATACATTGAAAAATAATATAAATAAAATGTAATTTAAACCACGGTTTGGAGGGGGAAAAACCCAAACAGATCTCACATTTGGAAAGAAAATATTAAGCAAACTAATTTTTTACAATTTAAATCAATTCTCTTTTCAGCTGCCAGAAGACAAACAGTTGGAAGCATGTTACTTGCTGGGCTTTAGGGCTTGTCAACATTTTGAAGCTGCTATTAATATTTGAAACACTTTAGCTAAATAAATACTACATGCCTTTTGAAACTATATACATTGATTTTAATTAAGTGGAAATAAAATTGTAAAGTTGCAGCTGAGCAGTTATTTCATGCTTTAACTTCATAAAGCCAATCCACAAAAATCATGCAACTATTTATTAAAAGATACCACAAAGCAATTAAGACAATACCCATGTTTAGTCTTTTACCAACAACAGCCCCCTGTACACAGTTTCAAATATTTGCAGCGAACTCTGCAAACACTTCTACGTGTCCTTGAAGTTGCCGGCTGAAGTAGTCCAGATGAAATTGATGACTGAGAAAAGAGTTGTGAATTAAGCATCACAGTCTTCCACACTTCTTACTCTTATTTATGTGAACCAACTTTCAGTGATTTACCCATTTAAAAAAATTCTTCTTGATATGTAAAGGTCTTTTAGAAACAGCCAGAACTCTTCTATCATGTTGGCGTTCTGATCTCAGAAATTACATGTATCTCTCATATAAGCCTGGGCACCAGAACTGGGCATATAAAAGTCAAAACAGGAACAAAACAATGCTCCAAGATTTTCCAGCTATACAGAACTGCTCTGGGTACCCAGACAGTCTTCCCACCCTCCTGCTCAGGCTGTGGAACCACAGCCTTATACTCTGATTAGAATTTCCTCAGACTCTTCCAAGTTATTCAGAGACAGCTCTTGCTTCTGTTACAGTGATCCCCCATTACTCGTGGGCTGTTGTGTCTGGCCCTCTTCACACGAGTCCTGGAATCCACGAGGATAGCGAACCCACTAAGTAGTCAAGTACACCACGCCCGTAGCCACACCCCCTCCCCTAATAAGGTCTGGAGGACGGTCCTGAGAGCGGGGCTTGTTTCAGTTGCTTGGGTGCTCTCCTCCAGCGAGGGGGCGGGTGGCTGCTGCGTTTGGCAGCAGGGCGAGGGCTGGGGCAGGCAAGCACTGGGGGAGGCGAGCGCCAGCCACACACCGGCCATGGTGGGTGAGCACCGGCCACAGCGGACGAGCGCCGGACGAGCGTCGGCCACAGCAGGCATGGCCCCTGGGCTCCGCCGGGCCCTGACCACGGGACCTGCCTGACTGTGGGCACACAAAGGGCACCACAGGGGTGGAGGGGGAAGCTGCCTCCCACTCCCGCACAGACACACACAATTCTCCTGCAGCCTTGCAGAGAACAATGCCAACCATGCAGACACCCCGAGGGCCCCTGTTACCTCCACCTGTAACTGCTCCAGCAGCTTCTCCGGCTCCTTCCCGCTTGTCCCAGCTCGGCATGGTGTGGGTGCCTGGCCCACCCCGCCCCGGCTCAGCGCAGCCGGGGCACCAGGACGCCAGCCCCTGCGGGACAGGGGAAGGTGCCTCCCACTCTCATGTACAGACACATACAACGGCAGCCCCATCACCCCATCTTATAGCCTGGCGGAGGACAACTCCAGCTGTGCAAAAACACACATTTACACTAAACGTATCCCAGCCACGCCACGGTGGCTCCCAGATGGGATCAATTTACATATTCATGAGCAGACTGGGTTCACGGTAGGTTCTGTGCGTTTTGTGCACACACCAGGTCCCACAGCTCGCTGGAAAATCAACAGCAACTATTTGTATCCCGCACATTATGGATCGTGACTATACAGAGGATCGCTGTATATGACTTCCTTTGTTATCTTGCACTGAACCTTGACTTATCATTCACTCATACCAACTCACTGCCTAGGGCAGGAGTCCACGCTTGCTCCAAGTACGTNCGCTCCTTCCCGCCTGTCCCAGCTCGGCATGGTGTGGGTGCCTGGCCCACCCCGCCCCGGCTCGGCGCAGCCGGGGCACCAGCACGCCAGCCCCTGCGGGACAGGAGTCCACGCTTGCTCCAAGTACGTTTCCTGAAGGCTCTAGCCAGATCATCAACAAGTACTGCTTTGCTATGCCTTGAGCCACCTTTCTAGTGTCTTGGTCACGTTTTGCTTCACTCCAGGCTTACATAATAAACATTATAGGCTGACCACCTGATTGACATACAGCAGATATGATGGATTTGAGGAGATTTATCCCTTAAAGTTACTATATATGTGAAAGGGCTTTGCACAAGTACTGGTTTCAGTATGTGGAGATGTTCAACTTAAAAGAAACAGTCAGAACTGCATGTGGTTGAATCATCTGAGAGTGACGATTCATAAACATAAAATCTGCATCAAAATTTGAATGAAATAAATAAATTTTAGTTAGTTCTTGATTCAGACTGGTCTGTGTCTTGGACATTGTTCAGTTCATCATTAAATTCAACACTGAGCTTTTGTAACAATGCGCATGTGGCAGTTCTGGAAAATGATTCTGATACAAGCCATGCACTGTGATGGAGTGGCAGCAGGTGTATGGCAAAGACACTGTGGAAGCTGCTAGAGAAAGGGTCATGCAGATGTAGCAAAGTAGGGAAAGAAAATCACTGCTGGATGCTATTCACAAGGCTGTTGGAGAGATGAGGGGATCTTTGGAGTTTTCCAACCATATTGGTTTTGCCTTTGCAAAGGTTCTGCACATCTCCCTCTCTGCCTGCTCAATCAAGCTTAAATTTCACTGGAGCTGCACCACAAGTGAATTTGGTTTGTTACTTGCAGATGAGAATGTATAAAGGGATTGGATGCCAAACTAATGCTAACTCAGATGGAGGTAGGTTGGCACTTGCTTTGCAGACAGGAATGTGCTTGAGCTCACTGTGTGACACATGACATGTGTGTCAGGAGCCGTCCCAATCCAGGGACCAGGGGAGGTCCCTGTAGTAGTTGCAGGGTTCCTCCCTGTGTCAAAAACCAGGCCAGAGTAGAGCCAGTGCCCTCCCGTGCATGCAGAAGGCAAGCAGCCTTCTACTGCTCACTAGGCTGAGACAGCAAATTTACTTGCAGTGCCCAGAACAACTTTTGGCTGGTAGTGACTGGGAAGAGAAATAGCAGATAACATGGCAGGGAAACCTACTGCTCCATGAGGAATCTCCTGTACATTGTATAAATGAATCCTTATTTCTCTCCCATGCTCTCTAATATGAACCCTGGGCATTGGAAAAAACCTTGGGATAGCTGCACTTCCTGCAGTTGAAGATGCTATGAGGAGTCCTCTGCTGCCATCTGAAGGGGCCCCTTGAAGCACCCACTCAGGGAGTTGCTGCACCACAGGTGACAGGGACTTTTGCCATTAGCAATAACTCCACTGGTTATCCCATGTGCCTCGCTGAGGGTCCCTCATGCTGAAGGAGACTGTGTGATCAAAGCTATGCTTCATTTACATGGAAAAGGAGCAGTTAAAAGAAAAGACTATTTTTCTCTATAGCTGCATGAGGAATTACCTCTATTTTGAGCAACAGCCTCCATGTGGCTTTAAATACAGCTATTTGCTCTGTGCAGTAATGTCTCCCTTGATACATGAAGTGCAGCACTACATAAATCCTTCCAAGAGGAGGTTTAGTGTATCCTAGCCAGGCCAGGCAAAGACAGTTCTGCTGCTGTGAGGACTTTAGTTGAGTCACATGTAAAAGTCCTATTTCATTAGCTTGTCTTGCATAGTGCCTGCCTGTGCAGGGTATGAATAACAAGAACCTTCTTAAAAGCAGATTAAAGACATCAACATTGGTCATGGCTGTTGCTGCAGCAGGCACGGAAATATACAATGCATGGAAATAGTCTCTTGGTGAACACAAAATATTTGAAAGAACCTTTTGAGAGACTTTGGAAAAGGTGTCAGTGAAGAGCTGGCACAAGGCAAATAGAAAATTCTCAGACTAGGTGGAGTGCCTGTTCCCTCTGCAGGGTGACGTGCTGGGACTTTAACTCCTCCTCGTTATATGGGCAGTTCCCCTAGCCAGGACAGGGTGCTGATTTCCAGAGCCAGTGTTGACTCAGAGCTGGACCAAGGGGCCTCTCACTCTGGCCCCACAACCCTTAGATGCAGCACTGCTGTAGCTAAAGTTAGCATTTCCTGGCCCAAAATTCTCAGTGGTGTATTGCTTGTGCTTGTTCATCACATTTTCCAAAAGCTGCAGGTTTTAAAGCTTCCGGTTTATTCCTGGATGATTCATTGTACTTGCATGAAGGCACCAAACTGTCCCTGTGGACAGGTTTGCTTGGATACAGTTCCCACCTTTCCAACCTTCCTTTCTTTCCTTCCCAAAACACAACACCCACAAAAAGCCACTTGGACTTTCAGAAACTCAAACCAAAAAAGAGATATTTGCTCACCATTTACACACTTGGAAACAAAACTGAAGTGTGCTAATGAAAACAACAGAGATGCCTCTAGTTTAAGTAGCATCTTGTCGGACACGTCCTTCACAACCCCTCCAACTGTCCACTGAAGGGACTGACACTGCTTTCTGTTCTATTCTTTATGTGTAAATGCTCCAAAATTTGAGATCAAGAAGGCAGATATTGAGCTTTTCAACTTAAGAACCTGAAAAGCCCTTCCTTTTTTTTAAATCAAAATGCTGATGGAAATGTGGGGGTTGTGTTTACTAAAAACCCAAATTACCAACAAACTCTTTCAATCAGCCATGTGCACTGTTAGAGCTGCAGGAACCAATTTTATCTTGAGTGGGCAGGGTGTTTGCAGTTTGTAAGATCCCTGTCATTTTGCAGACACAATTGACTTCAGAGTTTGTTTTACTAAACACCCAGTAACTCAATAAAACCATTATAGCTGAAAGAGATTCAATATTCAGCTCCCTGTACAAAGATGGAAATAGAAAGTTTGAACTGGTGCCATCAGGAAACCGAGGCCAAATTATGACACCACAGGAGCCATTGCAGGCAAAGGCTTCCCTGGGTGCATGAAGGTACCAAGAGCTGCAGCTTATCAGAATTTTTCTCAGTTTTGAAGATTAAGTGTGAATTAATTTATTTATATCCAAATGCACTGGTGGTGTCTGCAATCACCAAAACCAGGTGACAGAATTTTCTGCCCATTCAGTGTTGTTTTAAGCAAGGCTCACAGTGCAAGAAACTCAAGCTCTTGGATTATTCAGTGCTAAAG
Organism: Pitta sordida; assembly: GCA_013390025.1. Taxonomy (NCBI): domain Eukaryota; kingdom Metazoa; phylum Chordata; class Aves; order Passeriformes; family Pittidae; genus Pitta; species Pitta sordida. The sequence goes on from WEKX01029495.1 coordinate 16,073, forward strand.
AGAGAAAGAAAGATGTTGGCTTTTCCAAAAATACCCCTTGTGGCTTTTTTGCATTCAGTTGGCTGCTGTTGTAGCCCACCAGCAGCCGCCCCCTTTCCAGATGGCTCCTGCTCATCCAGGACTGAAGTCAAGTGGTGTCTCCTGTCAGGAGGTTTTCAGGACACATCAAATATTGAGAGGTTTCAGTGGACATCTCTGTCCCACCTGCTCTCACAGGGAATGAGTGACAGTGGGGACGGGGACTGTCACAACCTTCTCCCAGCCTCTGGCAAATCTGTTCCCCTATTGCATGGGGAACATCCATCCCCTCCACGTCAAAATGCATGTCCAAATGTGTTTCCAAACAAGCACCCATGGACCCTTCTTCTCCGTCCAGGTCCCTGTTCGCTTCTCAGTCTGATACATATAAACATTCAGTAGGATTTTCCTCCAGCCAATTTTCCTTCTCTGTGTAGCACTACCACAATTTCATCCCATGTACTGCGGCCAGGCCTTGCTCTTTGCCTCAAAGGTCCTTTATAAAAATAAAATACAAAATACTACAGTTTTGTGAGTGGGATGGTGACTGACAAGGGACATCTCTGGCACACAAGTCCTCCTAAGCCTGTGGACACCAGGAGATGCTTTACCACATAAACAATTTTACAGGCATAGGTGTACCAGAGGGATTTCCCATCCCCTGGCACCACAGAATGGATAGAAAGACTGATTTAAAAAAAAATAAATTTGAGCCCATCTCTTCTCCAGCACAACACTCTGAGTGTAGAATTTTTCCTGCCCAGCAGCCCTGTGCCAGGAACAGCTCTTCAGCTCATCATCCTCATCCATCCTCAAGGACGGGTCCACAGCCAGCACCTTTGGCTCAGCACAGAGCTCACTGTCTCCAGATAGGTCAGGGCAGAGGCAGCTCTGCTCTCAGGAGCCACCAGAACCCACTGCTGGGTTTTGAAGAGGAGAACACTTTTATTTTTCAAGGCAAGCAGAAGAAAGCATGCAGACTTCCTCAGTTTTAAATAATAGGCTCTTGAACACTACTTACAGATAATTTAGTGGTGTCTGAAGAGAGGGGCAATTTAGATTTTCTAGTGTTTGGTGTAGGGAAAAAACCCAACAACTCAATAAAACATATAAGTGACTATATTACTACAGTGTGGGCTTTTCTTTTTCTTTTTTTTTTTAAATTTATCACCAAAAAAAGCTCTTGCATCCCTCTATTGCTGATACTGGCCTTCCTTGCCAGACACTTATCTACAAACAGGAAGTGCTTCTGAACAGAGGGAGAAAAACACAGTTAATTAAAAAAAAAACCTGTATCATTAATTTGAAAGCAGTGTGGATATTTTAAACCTGTAATAAGGTGCCTTGAGATAAAAAACTCAGCTTCAAGGCTCTTCAAGTCGGAAAACCACATTTTACTCCTTACAGAGCTAAAATCTCAAATATTTTCAATTAGATTTTCTTCAGATTTATGTGAGATTAATCCTTAAGAAACCAGTTTGAGACAGGTTTATGGAGACAATGTAAGAGATTGGGACATTTTTACACTACAGTTAATCTGGTAAAGTGCCATACTATATTGAAAATTGTTTTTCAAGCTTCTCAAAAAAAGCACACACACTCCTAGCTAACCCCGTGCCTTTGAACTTTTGACTCACTTCCCCGTTTTTAAAGGGTGTGAGTTTCTGGGAGAGCTGTACGGAGGGTCCCTGGGGTCCACACAGGTCCTTTGAGTGCACCAGAGGCTGTGTGGTGCATGGGCACAGCAGTTGCTCATCTGTGTCAGACTGATTAACCTCAAAATTAAAGCATCACACGACGGCAAACTTGTCTGCTGCCTCCTGTTGGCGATCAAGGGTTTCTCATGCAGGGCTGGTTCTTGAGCTTTTGCCTGGTGGTGCAAGGCAGGCAGTCAGGCTTTAGATACAGTATAAAAATAACACACAAACCAGCAGAGTAATAGTGGGGGGAATTACTTTTTTTCCTAACAAAAAGATGCCACAATGCTGATTAGTTTTAGTAAGGTGCTTTCTTTCTTTTCCTCTGCTTGATAACGTGTGGTTCCATAAATCTTGGCATTCATCCACCCTCTCCAGTCCTTTGCAACTAAAGTGGAGATGCATTTATAGACCAGCTGAGGATTGAACCATCTCACTGGCCTAAATTATCTCAGTGACATATATTCAGTCAAAGGGCACAACTGAAGAAACCATTCCATTCACATTTAGCTGCCATCTCTATATGAGCCAGGGAGGGTGGTTGGGAAGGCAGCACCTTTCCCCTGCACCAGCACAACTAGGAAGAGTAAATTAACTCTTCCTCAGTGACAGGACAGCGGGCTGTAGGCAGACATGACAGAGTGCAGCAGGATGCTACAGGATGCCAAAGGATGCAGCAGAACCTGGCAGGGTACAAGATGTGCTTGTGTTGCAGATGCTGCCATGGGCTCTCCAGGCTACTGGCAGGGACAGGATGTCACCCCTGCAGAGACAGCTGCTATCTTCCCCATGCTAATTCCTGGTGTGCAGATAAAAGCCCAGTGTACATGCAGAGGAGCTGAGTATACCAGCGTTTGAGAGCCTGCTCAGCTTATAGATGCCAGGTTTACTTACTTGTACAAAAACCTGAGGGGTTTGCAATCAGGCCTCCAAGGTATATGTATTTGTGTCTGAGATACATTTCTCATCTCTCATCTCACTGAAAAGGGCAGTGCAACTTGACATCTGATTTTGGCAGCCAGCATGGCTGTATCTTGTATTTGCAGGCCAGAGCAAATTGCCTCAAGGCCTGTGTAAGAATTATAGACTGAGCTGATCATCTATCAGACTACCAGGACAGAGGTTCCCTGCTTGTTTCAGCCTCTGGCCCAGGAGGAAAACTGACTGATGACTCCCGTTCAAACTGTGAAATGAAACCCACCAGGCACAGAGCAGCTCTTCCAACTCTCATGCCGCTTCCCACTCCACAGCCATAAAGTCCCAACCACCTCTGCAGCCAGAAGTTCCCCTTCGGGAAGTACCCACTTGCAGCCCCTTCTTGTTTCTTCCACATGTGCTTGCTCTGAGAAAGTAAGGTTGATAGCAAACCAGAACCTGGACCTGCAATTGACCATCACCCTGGGATTTAGCACATATAAAACAGGAAAAAACCCAAAAGGTTGCAATAGACACACAGGGTTAAACTATCCTAAAACTGAAGTTTCTATGCTCAGTGTTCAGACTCTGCATTTGAGGAGATACATACACCCACTCATTTTACACGCCTGCTCTCACAACCATTCATCTATTTCCACCAGCCTGAGGAAGTACATTACTTAAACAATGAAGCTGAAGTTAACTGGGAAAATCTCGACCATTTCTCTTCCTGTTACTCCGCAGGCTGCCTGAGCCTGGGGACGTGCCTCAGGTTTTTTCCACAACTAAAATTTGTATTATTTTTTGTTATTAAACTACTACACTTGAATTTGCTTCCCCTCAAGTGTATTGATTAATTTGGGCTTGTCTAGGCATGTCACATTTATTTTTTATTTTATATTGGGTTTTTCATGGCAAGGTTTTGGTAACAGGGGGGGCTACAGTAGTGGCTTTTGTGAGGCAAAAATCCCTATGCAATGGCAGCCAAAAGAAAGGAGTGTGAATAGGTGAGAGCAACAACCCTGCAGAAACTGAGGTCAGTGAAGAAGAAGGAGGGAAGTGCTCCAGGCACTGGAACAGAGACTTCCCTGCAGCCCTTAGTAAATCACAGAATAACAGAACATATTGAGATGGAAGGTACCCACAAGGATCATAGCCCTGCACAAAAGATCATGATGAGGCAGGCTGTCCCCCTGCAGCCCATGGGGGATCTCACACTGGAGCAGAGATCCATCTGCAGCTCATGGAGGGTGCTACACTGGAGTAGAATCATGCCCAAATGAGGCTGTGACCCCATGGGAAACTTACACTGGAGGAGATTCCTGGTGGAACCTGCGGTGTCGGTCCCCACTGGTGTCACAGGTCTTGCCAGCAAACCTGCTGCAGCATTGGACCCACTCCAGAGTAACCTGTTCCTGAAGGATTGCTCCCCAAGGAAGGGACCCACACTGGAGCAGTTCATGATGAACTACAGTGGGAAGGACTCAATGAAGAAGTTCATGGAAGACTGTCTCCCATGGGAGGGAACGCCATGCTAGAGATGGGGAATGGTATGAGGAGTCCTCCCCCTGAGGAGGAAGGAATGGCAGAGCTAAGGTGTGATGAAGTGTCCCCAGCCTCCGTTCCCTGTTTCCCTGTGCTGCTGGTGGGGAGGAGGCAGAGGAAACTGGGAGTGAGGATGAGCCTGGAAAGAACAGAGAGGTGAGAGGAAGATGTTTTATGATTTGGCTTTGTTTCTCATTACCCTACTCTCTTTTGATTGGTAATAAATTAATTTCCTCAAGTTGAATCTGTTTTGCCGGTGACAGTAAATGGTAAGTGATCTCCCTCTGCCCTTATACACTAATCCCTAAAATATCGCAGGGGGTCGGTTCCAGAAAGATGCCTTGATAAGCAAAATCTGTGAAGTAGCAGTAAATAGGGTAAATACACTAAATCCAGTTAATGCAGTAAAGCCAGTAAAGCTGGGGGGTAAAATCCCCACAATACACTGAAGCCGTGAAAGGTAAACCGTGAAGTAGTGAGGGATTACTGTATTATCCCCCCCCTCCACCCTGTACTGTTGAAAAGAAGAGAAATAGAGCAGCTTTGGTGAGTACCTGGTGTCCAGTCAGGATCAGCCCACCACACATTTTTTCATCGACTCAGTAAAATACCATAAAGTTTTTAAAGTGTTTGGTTCCCTAAAAAAAATCAAAAAGCAAATACAATCAATTACTTGTTCTTTCCCCTAATTTTATTGCTATCAACTCTATTGATTTAGGAAGATGCCTGATGATTTTCGGGCATTTTAAAAAATTACTATTTTCTAACTGAGGTACTTCTAGAGTAACTGGCCATAATACATCCATGAGGTAGATCAAGAACTCAGAACATGGCTGTGCATGACTGCACACCCCACAGAATCACAGAATCACAGAATACTATTTGGAAGGGACCCACAAGGATCATCTAGTCCAACTCCTCAGCCAATGCCCATACAGGGATCGAACCCAAAACCCCAGAGCTGTGGACATAAACCTAATTCCCTCACAGGCTCACAGGCCACTCTGAGCCGGAAGGGACCCCCAGGACCATCCAGTCCAATTCCCCACCAACAAGACCAGGTCACTGAGCTTCTCATCGAGTCTTCTCTTAAACACCTCCAGGGATGGCAACTCCACCAACTCCCTGGNGGTCCTCTAATCTGTCAAGGTCCCTCTGAAGGGCCCTGCCACCCTCCGGCAGCTTGACATTTGCCCCCAGCTTGGTATCATCTGCAAACTTGCTGATGATGGACTCAATTCCCTCGTCCATATCGTCAATAAAGATGTTGAACAGTGCCGGGCCTAACACTGACCCCTGTGGGATTCCACTAGTGACTGACTGCCAGCTGGATGTGGCACCATTCATCAACACTCTCTGAGCTCATCCATCCAACCAGTTCCTAACCCAACATAAAATGCTTCTGTCCAGTCCATGCTCTACGAGTTTCTCCTGAAGCTTATTATGGGAAACTGTGTCAAAGGCTTTGCTAAGGTCCAAGTACACAACATCCACAGCCCCAAATACTGCTTTCAAGCCTGGTCACTTTGTTGTTTTTCCCTTTTTTATTTTGCGTTGGGTCTGTTTTCATAATCAGTTATTGAAAGAGAGTCTGCCTGAAGAGTGGGTCCTTCCTCGTACTCTCAAAAAATAAAGGCCTTGTTTTATTCTCTCCCCTCATGGTAGGAAGCTGTAGTACAAGCCTTGCTCCATGGGAAAATTCCTATCTCTCTGGGCAGCACTCTGCATCTCCAGGAAAGTATTTACTGAATTTTCAGATCTTTTTTTCATTCCCTCACCAGAGCTGCCATTACTCTTATGCACCTTACAGCCTCCTGGGCACCTTCACTGTTGGGGATACCCTGGTAGCATGAAAAAGGCCAGCATGTCCTGATGCTGACTACATTAAAGAGGAATTTTGCTATAAGAAATTTTGACAAGAAGGGTTTTTCAAAGTATGGTCACTTGTGGCAGTCAGATCATCTGACAATTGATAAAGGATTTATGAGGCTCAAGCTGAAGCACTGCCCCTCCTGATGTCTGGGTTTGTCCTATTTCCTTCAGCCACTCCATGAGAAGACTTTAATTAGCCAACATGAAACGCTGCCTCTCATATTTTGATCATAACTTCATCATGCAGCTGGGGAGATCTGCGGGAAACACTGCATTTTGCTTACTTTTTAATTTTTTTTTATTTCCCCACACCTCCCCAGTGTGTCATGACACAACACAACCAGGAATTAGGAGGCTTATTAGGAGGATAAGGTGCCAGGACAGGCCGAGATGTGTTCCCCTCCTATGAGGAGATAGAAGCTGCTCCAGGACTGTGGGAGGGACGCAGTCTTTGTCTCCTGCAAAGCTACCATGGGCCATAAGAGCAGAGGAGTTGCACAGACTTGGAGAAAACTCACCAAAAATATCTTCCAGGGGAAAGATCAGAGTCTGAGTCTACCCCGGGCAGCTGCAGGGAAAGGGGGTGCCAGGACTCCCACATCCAGACTCAAAAGTCTCTTTCCTCTCCTTCCCCTGAACCTCAACTGCCTCAAAAAACTCTACATCAGCTGAGTATCATGTTTGTGTCACTTTTTCCCCATGCAATTAGCAGCCCAAGATGGGGAGCCTGGAAGGGCAGGCTGTCAAGTTCAAAAGCATGCCTTGCATCAGGAAACCTGTGAGGATGTTTGTTCTGCATCTGAGAGAAAATCCCACAGTGAGGAGCAAGAAGGGCCAGAACCTATGCCTGGTTGCACCACCATGAGCTTGTCACAAGGGCCTGGCAATCAGCAGAAGTCTGGTATCTCATTTTTCTGTGCTTTTTTTAAGATGGAGAACTACCTGCCTTGGATAAAGTTATGGCCAGTGGTGGGGAATCTGCTGGGTCTCTGGGCTTCTCTCAGGTTGTTCCTGCTCTGAAAGTTTGGTTCATGTCGTGGCAAAGAGTCGGTTGCTGAGGAGACCAACAACGGCAAGGGGATTTTTTCCATATAACACTTATTCAGAAAATGCATACAGCCTTTTCCCTCTTCAACTTCCTTCAACCCCATAACCGCCTTCCTTGGGAAAATATCTCCACCAACAGGGTGTATTTTCTTTCAACAATGTATTTTCTTTCCTGGGAATCACATTCTTGCCGGTAAAAGGTGGAAAAATGGAGCTGTCTTTCCTGAGAGCAAAACCAGCCCAAAACATCGACCCAGCAATGTTTCAGCACCATGTCTGAACACAGGGCTGAGGGGACTCTCCAGAGCCCTTGGCAAATGCAACCATTTCTGTTCAGCCCATGGGCAAAATACAGGATGAGGCCAGAAGCTGAAACCCTGAAGCTGAACCAAGGAAGGAAACCCTGCTTTCTGTAGAGCAGCATCTCACACCACGCTCCCCAGGCCCACCTCAAAAGAAACTCTTTTCCTAGTAGAGATGGTTCCGAGTTCTCTCCATGAAATGACACAGACAAGGCCTATTGAGCCATTCATTCACACACAGATTCACACAGAATATTATGAGTTGGAAGGGACCCACAAGGATCATCTAGTTCAACTCACCATCTAACACCCGTACAGAGACCGAATGCACATCCCAGAATGGTAAACACAAACCTAGTTCCCTCACAGTCTAACAGGCCACTCCGAGCCGGAAGGGACCCACAGGATCATCCAGCCCTACAGCCCACAGCTAGATCATGGCACATTCCTGATGCTAGCAACAGAAACAATCCTGCAGTTCAGTTTGTGCTAAAAAAGCAGATTTTTTTTTCCAAATTTCACAACTTTCTGGTTGAAGTTTTGGACTGAGGCCATCACTCAGGCGTGAGGTGGCCCAGCTATACCTACAGGGCTGCGTCAGTAGTAACAAACAGCAGTCACCCTGTGAAGCTGTTGCCCTGAAATGGCTGGAGTGCCTGTGAAATGCCAAAACCCACAATCCCTGCCTCGTTTATGCTAACGAGTGGCACAAATGCTGAGCTGTATGCAGAGCTAGGCAGACCTTGGCTCCACACCTTCAGCTTTTGTGCCTCCTCATCCAAAGTGCATCCACTCTGTGCCATCTTCACCAGAGCAGAAATACTATGTCCCTTGGTTTTGCTGCTCAATCCTCCTCAAAAGGCTGCTAAGGGAAGGACCGTAGAAAACATATTTCTCTTTTTTTCCTCCTTTTGCATTAAGTAGTACACAAACAAGAAAACTGATTAAATAACATGCCTTTCAGGGCAAATATTGCATAATACTATAGAGAGTACAAGCTTTTAAAGCAAATCTCTCAACTAAAATTAAAACAAACTGCTCTAAATAGCATTTGCTAGGCTCGATGGGGGCAGAGGAATGCCGATTTTCATGCTACTCCTCTACAGCTTGTTAGCAGGCATTGTGAAACATATGCACTTTCCTTAAATATGCAGTTAGCAAGTAATTATCCATTCTTCAAATTCTTCAACAATGTGTAGACCTGCATCACCATGGCAAGGATATTCTGCATCCACTTGCATGCAGGTGGATAGAAAAACAATAAATCAGAGTTTTATCCATTTTTTTTCTCAGCTTCCAGCGTCTGGCCCTTGGCCCAAGGTACAGATGGGGAGATTGGCCCAGACGCTGCACTTCTGTGGTGCATGTAGTTATTTGTCAGTGAGGCTTGTTTTCATCCCTGCAGGGGCAATAATATAAAAAGCCACATCAAGACTGGGATGAGATAAGAAACTGCAGAGAGCTTAGGGTCTTAGGGAGGCAGATGGGACATTAACAGTTGGAAATGGCACGGGTTTTTCCAATAACCAATGTCCCTACTAGATTTTTGCATGCACATCTGTCAGAAGAAGCCTTCCCACCAAAAACAAAATTAAAGACCTTAAAAGTTTATGGTGTTAAAGCACTGTTAAACACTTCCTTCCACTACTTTCTTTCTGAAAAGTTGATGTTAGCGCAAATCCAAGTATAAGTATCCCAAGGAGAGAAGAAAATAATAATTAATTAATTTTCTTTTCAAAAAGCAACCTGCTTTTAGGGCTCAATAACATCTTGACTTTATAACTCTGTTACTTGCAACTTAGCAGGACCTGAAGGAAATTCTGTGCCTGACTTCCATTTCCTTCTATCCCTTGGCCAGAAAACCCCAAAGAAAAGCTGAAGGACTTTCAGAGGTAGCCCGGTACCCTCAGCATCAGCATTTCTCTAAGCTTTCCCTCAGTTAGAAAGCAAACAAAGCACAATGTGAAATCCTAGACAGAGTAATTTTCGTTGCAGTCATCTTCCAGCAGAGACCCATATGATTTCAAAGAGCAGTATTGATCTAGATGTATTTTGATAACAAAGGTATGCATTATGTTTGCCCAGCTAAAACACTTTTGAAACCCTTCTGCTTGAAATTATATTTTGACAACTATATTTTTAACCAAAGGGCATTTTGCTCTGTAGCAATCCTTTAACACTGTTAGTAACATTTAACTCAGCATGGAGCATAATCATAACAGCCGTCTATTCATTTGATGGAGCTGGTAAACTGGAAGCAACACATACACAAGAGAAAAGAGAAGAAAGGGGCTGGACCCAGAAAGGTATAGGAGCTACCAGCTGCATTCTGAAATCACGGATTTTTGTTGGTAAAAGGTAGTAAGCATAATACAGGGTTTCAGGGACAAAAATATGACTTAGAGATTTGGGTCTTTATCTTTGAGGTTACAAGTCCTGCAAAGATGTAGAGATGATTGCCTTCAGCAATGAGCAACAGAAAGCTTTCATGTAAAAGCCCAGCAGGAATTCCTTTTGGTACATATCAGAGTTGTAGAAAAAATTCAGAGGCTTTTAACATAGTTAAACTAGAGACATTTGCTTTATTAAAAATAATTAAAACTGGCCCCAGATATCATGTGGTGCTCTGGGGACCATCCAGACCTCCCTAGCCTGCCACATTTACAGACCAAGCTTCATTTATTCACTGAATAATCTTTAAGGTGACCAAGAAGAGATATGAGAAGGCAGCCTGGTGCCAAGGTGTGAGTGCTAGTGGTCAGCACATTGGTTCTCAGCCCTGGCCTTCCTGAATGGCTGCAAATGTCCAGCCTCCAGCACACTGCTGGCTGGACATCCTGGCTGAGCAACCAAGAGCACACACAAGGCACACACTCAGTAGGACCAAGGTTCCTTGTTTCAGGTGCACCCTTCTCAGTTCCAGGCAGAGCTCTTCATCCTTTGTAGCAGGATGTACAGGATGAGTATTAATCCACATTGTAAGATCAGAGGTTTTCCTGGGAAAGATTTCTTTGTTAGGGAAATGAGATCATTGCAGGCTTCTCCACAAGGCTAGAGATCGTCCCTTGAGTTGGTTATGAACTGTTTTCAGAATCTATCCCAGAGGATTGTCAAGAGTCCTTGAAGGACTTTGAGGGAAATGCTGCACCCTCAAGGGACAACCACACCAGTGGTTGGGCTCCTACACACCATTGGATGTGCAAATTGCAACAGTGGTGTGTTATGCCTTTGTCAGGCAGTATAGATACTGAAAAGAGGTAAACACTTCTCTGTTCTTTAGAGTGGAAACCTCCACTGATCCTATAGAAGGATAAACTGAAGCTTAAATAAAGTCTAATTTTCTAAGGATTATTCCCTTCATTTAAAAAGTTAGAGATCTGAGGGCCAACAGCCCAGAGCAATTTGGCTGTGTTTGAGAACTGCAGAGGTCAGCATGGAGACATTCAGACACATGGACTGTCTGAACTTCTGTATAGGCCTGGAAAAAAGACAATCAAAAATGCCTATTTTGGAGGTAACAGCTTGTGCCCCAGTGTAATGGCTGGTTCCACCTGGTTATAATTAACACCAGCAAGAACACTACTTCCCTGTGGGCTTTGACCCTTTTTTGACACTCTTGGAAGGTGCTTCACTGGCGCATAAAACACAGCAGTGAGAGAGTTGCTCCTGCAGCAAATGTGCTGTGGTTCTGTGCTCACTGCCACCACACAAGTGACACAAGCTGTTCTTCCCAGGGCATGTTCTTAGCTTGGCTGCAGTGCCCTCAAAGCAAGGACCTTCACCTGCAGCCTTGGGTATTATGGTGGCTTTTTGGCGTTTATGGTGTAGAACTCTTGACAGCAAAGGATGGATTTTAGGTTTGTTAATTTTGCTTATTGTTTCTACATTCCTTTTTTCTTTTTGTTTGCCCATTAACATGAAAAAACTAACATTTGTTAATGGTCAAAGGAGAACTGAAGTGCCCCTGCCTTCACTCCATTACAAGGAATTTTCTACTGGCACCACTACCTTACCACAGAAGGAGCTATTCTGCTTTATCCATGCAGAATTCAATTGCAAATTAAATAGGCGTAGAAGTGGTCTCTGTGATCATTTACAGAGGAGGGATGTTTGGAGGCAGAGGCAGCTTCAGGGTAGGCATAAGGGAGCAGCTGCCCCAAAGGCAGATGAGTAGTGTCTCCCTCAGGAAGTGATCACTCCCCCTGCTTACTTACATGGTCTGTGGCTACAGATATAAGGACTTGAGGTGTGACGACAATCTCCAGGGACATGTTACTTAAGCTTACTTGAACTCACTCTTGGTTTTGGACAGCCACAGCATTCACCAAGAAATGATACCCTGCCACTGCTGTTGATGTTGTTGCTGTCACCAGAGCCAGGTTATTCATCCACCCACACTGCTGTGCATCCACTGTTTGCTGGTTCTAATACACATTTTTAAAGTATTGGAGAGAGTTATTACTATATAATGGACTCAGCCTAATCAAAGGAACATGGTAAGAGCAGAAGAGTGGTTGATGCAGCTTCCACAGGGTGAAGTCACCTACTTGGACCTGGTTTTACAAGAAAGGAGTGATATTTATTCACTTTATTACAAGCCAAGAATAAGCTGTCTGGAGCAGATCCAATATGACCTTACTACTGAAGAAAATGTATCAAATCAAAATGTTGCTCATGCCTCTACTCTCAACCATTAGTGGGAATTAGTACGTATTTCTCATGAAACCTGCTCCTGGTATTTTATCTTCAGACACCAGCATTAGCTAGTGAGCTAATCTTCCTAGCTGGGCTGAAGGTTGCATCCCTTGGCTTATTTTATACAGTGGGAGTGTTCTGGTGCAAATGTGGAAAGCAGGGCTCACTTCCTAACGGCAGAGTGAACTCACTGCAGCAGGCAGATAGAAATTGCACCACAACACCTGCTTTTTGGCTTTTCCTCACTGTTTCTCAATTATTGTTGCAACACTTTCCCTCTCTAAATGTCCCTTGTTGCATCCAGGTCAGCAGTTCCAGAGGTGAGTCCCACATATTGGAGGAAAGCAGGCAATGTGGTTTTTGTAACTTACACCTCTGATTCTGTTACAGGAGAGAAAAGTTTTTTCATTGACTAATTCTCAGTAGTCTGACACCTTTCTTGCCTGTTGTTGTCACAAAACACATTTTTTCAGTGTGCTGGGTCTCACATACATCAAAGCATAAAGACAGTTAAAACGTGTTTCATAAAATATGCCTTCCTTACTTCTCACAAAAAATGGGAAAGGATTTATTCTGGCATATAATAAAAATGTCAGTATCAAAAAAATGCAAATCAAACTTGATTTCCAGTCAACCCCTCTTTCTGAACATCAAAAGCCTTCCTCTTTTATAGGAAATTTGAGGCCACTAAACCCATTTCCTATAAGAAATGCTAGTCACAAGACATGGACCCCTTCTTTCTTCTGGGGCACTCATAGACAGAGAGAGAAAATACATTTTAGGAGCAGGTACCCAGAAAACTACACTGCATGACTCACATTTGTGGATGTGTCTCAACAACAGGGATAGACAGGGGTCATTGTTTCCCTCTAAGAATCTCATTCTAAGCTGCAGAAGACCTGAGTCCATGTAAAGGATCCCACAGTTGCATTGCAAGGGCAAATCGGACTTAATTTCAATTACAGCATAAACATTGCAGTTTGTCCATTTCATATATCTATTTCTATTTTTCTTTGCATGTGGAGAGAGAGAGAGAGACAGAGAGAGAAAGAGAGATCACCCTGCTCTGGGAATATCTGGGATATCACTCAACACAGGAAGAACATTTACAAGAGAAGAGCTATCAAGTTGATTAGAGCACCTTTCTCACGTCTGCTATGAAGAAAGGCTGAGAGATTTGGGATTATTCAGCCTGGAAAAGAATCAGCTTTAAGGTGACCTAATTACAACCTCCAAGTATGTGAAGGGAGCCTACAAGAAAAATTGAGAGGGACTTTTTACACGGGCATGTAGTGACAGGGTAAGGGGGAATGGCTTCACACTGAGAGCAGATTTAGATTAGATATTAGGGAGAAATTCTTTACCACGAGGGTGATGAGGCACTAGAGCAGGTTGCCCAGATAAGTTGTGGATGCCTCATCCCTGGAAGAGTTCAAGACCAGGTTGAATTGGAACTCTGAGCAACCTGGCCTAGTGAAAGGTGTCCCTGCACACAGAATGGGGGTTGGAACTAGGTGATCTTTAAGGTGCCTTCCAACCCAAGCCATTCTATGATTCTATGATATAGGTATAGACATAGATATAAACAGCTATTAAAAGATAAACTTTATTATTATGCTAAGATATATGTACTTTTCTCCTTAGAAGATATATAGATGTATTCAGGGATGCCTAACTATACCAGCCTCCAGAGAAATATATATGCATTCACAAATATACTCACATATATTCTGTATGTATAATATAATTGGAAGATTAGTTTCAAGCTTCCTCGATTTGTTTCATAAGTGCCTCAGCAGAACTGCATAAACAAGCACAATACAAGGATACAAAGGTGTGGGAGTAATTTTTTATAACAGACAGTAACACAAGTTGCTGATATTAGCAAAAAACAAGTGATTGCCTCAGAAACTAGAAGTCTCTATAGCTGAATGGTGCATTTTCTTCCCTTCGACCTCAAGAACATTCGGGAGTAAAAGGTGATTGTTCTCCTTTGCTGTCTTATTCAAATCTGGTTCTGCAGCTGAATTTGAGCACTGAAGGTGTGCTCAAGGATGCATTTCTCTCCCATTCCTGCTCTTGTTGCAGACATTCACAGAGTATCAAATATTACAAAAAAGGAAGCCAAAATTTAATTCTCAGGGGAAGGGATTTTTCAAATATTTCTCATCACGGATAATAATTTTGTCTAGTAATATTCAGGGGAAAAAAAATCAGAAGCCTTTCAGCTGGTACCTGAGTGCCATGAATGCTCAAATTAAGGAAGCTTGGAACTGAAGGGTACATTATCAATAGTAATCAAGTTAATAGATATGATTGCTGATGGATGTGGCTGATGACCTTGCCAATATTGAGTACAACGCCTTTCTTTTTCTTTTATGCATTGCTTGGCATAACTATCGCTCTCATTTTTCTGAATAGATTTCAGGGCAAAGTGGTCTCTGTGATGTTGCTGCGGTGTAACAAGGCCATGTAGCTTCAAAAGAATATGTTGCTTCTCAGTAAAGCACCTCCCAGAGCACATCTTGCTGTGCTGCATCTAATACCCCTTCGTAATGATTGATCTACCCCAAGAGAGTCACCCACCAGATGATATCTGTTACAAATGCTGATATGGACCATGGTAAACCAGTTACAGGATTTGGGTCTGTCATCCCACTTCACAATGTCACAAGAACATGGGTAATCAATGTGCAAGGGATGAGAAATTGCAGTGTGTGAAGGAGCAATGCAAACAGCATCACTCAAATAACTAAGAACAAAAAGCAAGGTCGGTTCCACGTTCCAGTACACATGCAATGAGCTGAGTCTGTTCGTTAGCTTCAAAAGATGACTATGCAAGATCTGAACTTAATGAGATAAATCACACCCTTGGGAAATCCAATGCTTTTTCTGGGTTGCAATTGCTTAAGCTTATGACTCGGGAGGTTTATGTTGCAACTGTAGCATACTCTACTGTAGCACCTGGTTCCCTATGTTCTGCCATGGGTGCTCCACCTGCAAACAGTATATCTCCACTCCCACAGTCTGTCTTATTCAAATATTTTGTTTTATAATGAATTGAAGTGCCATTTACAAACACAACCTGTGAGTCCTGCTATTGACAGGATTTTTTTTAAAGTCATTTTAAGATACAACTAAGCATATCTTTTCATTTTCTAAAAAAACACACTTCAGAAAATAATTATTCCTCCCTAGTTCTGAAGTGTGATAACACAAATTGTAACATTGCAAACTGAACTAATTTCATTAGGAAGATAAGCCATATTCATGTCTCTTTTTTCAGCACTCTGAATGACTTTAGCACAGCAAAGAAGTACTTCTCTCTCTACTTCCTCCGCTCCAGTCACAAAGTATTCAACAGACTTACAGCTAGATCAAAGGCAGACAGATGATTCAAAGATGTATAGTATTACTTAGTAAGGGCAAGTGCCAAAGTCGAATGGTAACTTCCCAACAGAGACTAATTACTCTGAAGTGCAGCTAATACAACTCACCAACAGAGTTACATTGTTCACACCAGGGCAAGGGAAAACTGCTCTGTGGGCTCTGGTGTTCCCTCCAACCAAACCTCTACCAACACTGCTGACAAGTTACCATTCAGAAATTTGACTGTTTCCATCACCCATGGGCCCCAGTGAAGCCCACCTCAGGTTTCTAGCAAATTGTGTATTTTGTTCATTGGCATTATGTTGTGATGGGCTCTGTTACTGTATGGCCATTTCACTCCTTTGAAGTCCTTACGCAGTTTCCTTGTTTACAACTCCATCTAATTGCTGCAAACTCACTTTGTGTTTCCATGAAGCTGATGTATCTCTATGACATTTTTCTTCATTGCACCATGGCTGGAGTCAGCCCAAGTGCTTCTACTGTCAGTAAATGGCAGTGGTTAGAGCACATTGCTAATAATGCCAATGTTGTGTGTTTGGTCACCACAGGGGCCATTCAGTTAGCAGTTGAACTCGATGATCCTTGTGGGTCCCTTCCAACACAGAATGTTCTGTGATTCTGTCCTAAACACTTTCCTTAAGCTGCTGGTTGCTGACACACTGCCTGCACACAAGCCTGCATCCAGAGGTGGCCTGGGACAGTGCTCCGAAGGGAGACATGTGCCTCATTTCCCATTGTCCACCAACTATTTCTGGATCCCAGCATCCCTGCATCCACTTCCAAGACTGCTTCTCCCTTCTTGGTCAGTCCTTGTTGAAAGATGAATGGATGGTCTCCCTGTTTGCACCAGGGCTCAGCTTGGCCTCTCTCTTTTGTTAGCAAAACAGGAAACTCCTACACTTTTCTATTTCAGTTTTAGATTTTATTTTAATTTTTTTTTTTAACAGGCCAACTGGGGAGGAAAGTAACAGGGAAGGGTTGAACATTTGTTTCCATTTAATGAGTTTAGCACTTGCCCTGAGAATCTGCTCAGGAGAAAAGCCCTTGCAAACTTTAATTTATACATCAACAATGAAGGAATTTATGCAGGGTGGGTGAATAATTTTGTTGTAGACTTTCTTTCACTTACAGAAATAAAATGTATTGATGCCATGGGAATGGATGCTGTCTACTGGGAGCTTTAATTCTCTGCAGTACTACTCAGTCACAGGAAGAATAATAGCTGAAGGAATCCTCCACAGATGACCTCATTACCTTCCAAAGACTACCAAGGGAATAAGAACCTCTGGAGGAGTGTGAACAGCCATTTCTAGGGAAACATGGCGAGTTTCATTTCCCTGCTATGCAGGTTTTCTAAATTTTACAATAAAAAAAATAAAAAAGCTGGATTTGCAGAGACTTCCCTGTAGTTCTTTTCACAAGAACTGCAGGTGATCCTCTCAGCACAAACCCACTTTAGTCCTTGTTCATGTCTCCTCATTTATTGTGACCACTTCTTACTGTGCGTCAAATCCTTCCTGCTCAAGCGTAGAGCAGCGATTTTTATACCCAGCAATGAGACGAAAAAAGGAAACTTATCACCGCATATGTTTACTCTAGCCCTGTCTCCCTGGATAACAGCTATGCAAAACAGAAACCTATTTATTCCCTGTTGCTGCTATACAATCTTTACCCTACTTTGCATTTTGCTTGAGAGAGTGAGCCACAAAGAAGGCACCTCCCATTCATTCCCAAATGTCCTCACAAATCAGACCTCATTTTCTGAAGCAGAAGCTGATTCCCACCTTGGCAAACCAGACAATTTAGGGTCCTGAGGTGATGGCACACACAGAGCTGGCACAAGAACAAAGGGGCCCCTTGAGCCTTCAGAATGGCATTAGGGAGGACTTGAAATGTTAGAAGAAAAAGCTGTTGGAAATAAGCTCTAGGATTTTTCCCTCACATCCCAGATATCAAGCTTGAATCCCATCTCACAAGTCCTTTTGCCAGAGGAATGAGCCCTGAGGAGTGCAGTTAAGGAAATCCTTACATTTACTCCCAAATTGACTAAGTAGGCATAGGCTATTAATGAAGACCTTTCAACTAATGTCATTTAAAGGATTGCGTGGCACAAATAAAGGGAGGACCAACAGATTTTTTTGATCTTCCAAGGTTAACTGGATAGTTTTACATACAGGAAAAGAGTTACAGTGAAACAAAACCCCGTATCTGTGACATCAACACTGAAAGACAGCAGCATGTCACAAGGACATTCATACAGCAGGGAATTCCAGAATTTCCAGAAAGAAAGGGGAAAAATAAATGAATGTGCAAAGCACAAGCAAAAATTAAAAAACAGTTTGTAAGCACCAGGTTGTATACCATTTTTTTCTCTTAAACAAATCAGCAGTGACTTCTCAATGCGACCTTAGCCAAAGACATACATTGCGAAGCACAGACAGGATTACCAGTTTTTCAGAGCCTACTCTTCATGACAAGTTAAGCCATAATTTTGCTGTAGCGCATTCCATCGCTGAAGTTGCTGACATTTATGACTGTGTTTTGAAACGTTGTTATACTCAAGGATTTGGCAACATTAGCTTTGACATGCCAAATTAGTCAATTGGCTTCTTCCAAAGTGAATTTGAGATGCAGTGGATGAGGACACAACACTGAGAGTTGTGTGATGTCACACAAGAGCTGCCCTAAAAGTCACCCCCTTGGAGCCTTGTATTCTGTTAGCAGTGCATTAAGGGAGGAAAAATGTTGTCTGCCATTTTCCCATGCATTAAGGGAGGAAAAATGTTGTCTGCCATTCAAAAAAGATTACATCTAACTGTAACACAGCAGAGATGTGGCAAGTTTAAGGCATCAGCATTAACATTACTGTACATGTGAAATGTTAAGATGAGACCTCAAGGAACTCCCACCTGGGTCTCACAGGGAAAGCAGCTGAACTGCTTACACACCCATCAGGTCATAGTCAGGGAAACCCACTTCAAGCAGCCACTCCAAGTGCACAGGATGGTTGCTCCTCTCCCATGCCCAAAGGGAAAAGAGACTGAAAAACTTGATGAGGATGGGTTCAGACCTGCTGGCCTGATGCCAGACAGCAGTCCCAAGTGTGTTTTATTCAGGTGTAACATTAATGTCCTACCCTGTTATGAATATCAGATTATATGTCTCAGTGACATACAGGCACTGAATCTGAGTGTCAAGAATTTATCCTGATGTGTCTCTGATGAATGAGGAATTCTTTAGAAAAATAAACTATAGGCCATGCAGCAAACTCTTTGTGTACTTTCACTGTAGTTATAATAGGATATCTTAAAACATCATGGGCGATGGTTTATTTGCCCTGAATCTGGTTTTACATTTCTTAATCATCAGCTTGAATTCTACATTTCTCAGATGACCCCAGCACTCAGGTGAACTGTAACACTGATGAATAATGTCATTGATAAAGTCTTTATTGGACCTGCAACTAGCCCTCAAGCAAAAATGAAGCTTTCCCAATGTTCCCCCAATATAAAATACAAAGTTACATTTTATTCAGGACAGATGAAAACACAGAGGATTGCCACAGTAAACTCATCTTGTTTTATCAGCAGTAAATTTGTTATTCAAGCCATTTAGGTCTAGTTACTGTAAATTCCTGTTTAATTATAATCCAGATGCTTTCAAGGCCCTCTTGCCCTCCAGCACACCTTGACAAGTGCTGCACAGAGGAAATCAGAGTTAAAATGCTCTTTGGAGAACACACCACTAGAGCTGCTCCTCATAGAGGAGCAGGGTGGGGCAGATCCTAGGTGATCTGTTAATCACAAGGTGCTCTTTAATCAAGGTAAGCTGTGCTCCTGAGTCAAGGGGTAATTGCCAGAAGGTGGAGAATAGGCAACTTCCCAGCCCCTTGCCGTGGTTTGCCCCTTGAGCTGCTGCTGCTGCTTGCTGAGACACTGTTCCAGCACAGCACCCACCAATACATGGGAAGATTCCTGGTTCATGCTAACCAAGCGGCATCCCCAACTTCTCTGGAGATGTCAACAGGGCTTTTGTTTTATTCACACTTAATACTGCCCTGCTTTTACTTTCTCCTTTACTTTTTCTAGAGTACAAATATATTTTGTTGATGAGAAAGTGACTCAAAAGCATATTTCTGTTTCTAACAGTCTAAATGCTAATTTATTTAAGCTGAAATCTCTTCAAAAAAAGGTGTAGCTTAGACTTTCATAAATGACTTGGAAAGAAGAGGGTGAAAATAACACAAAGACGTCTAAATACATACTCCGTACAAACCATATAATGAAGTCATTGAACTCATTGCCACAAGATGCTGCAGAAATCAAAGGTATGAAATGGATGTTTCATGTTCTGAAACAACTTAGTTTACAACACACCTTGGTTTTTGTCCTTTCGTATCTATCCACAAAATTTTTGTTTTCTATATAAAGGCTAACCATTTTGGGAATTTTTTTCATTTGGACACTTTAGAAAGTTCTCTTAAAATAAGGATTACCAAGAGTTACCAGACATATTGAATGTTACTCAAATCTCTGAAAACCTTCATATGGATAGTGAAACTTAGAAAATAATCAGGGTTGTAGATTCTTAACAGTACTGAGAATTGCTTAATGGTCTCTGCTAATAGAAACTAATAGTCTCTGCTTGATAGAAACTAATTCCAAACCCTCTGAGGTTGAGGATGAACTTTGTCTTCCCATTTGGCAAGGATGAAGTCTTAACTCATTTCCATATTCTCCTTTTGTTCAGGCACAGTCCAATAAAGCTGCTCAGTGTGTGTTGGAAGGAAAAGAAGAAATGGTAAATTAAGACTCC
>WEKX01029495.1:36425-56457 GCA_013390025.1 Pitta sordida
AAAAGAGTTCCTTAAAAATTCTAACCAAGATTTTAAAAGACCACATTCTTCTAATAGAAATTCAATACATTTTTTTTCTTTTCTAATATTGCTGGCAAATTACTATATTACTTGTAGCTCCTGTTCCTTCTATCATTATTGTTAGGTTATAATATTAACAACTACAGCATTTTCCTAAATACATCTCCCAAGAATATAGTGATTTCTGAAATTCAGACATTTAGTTATGACACAATATGAAATTCAAGAGAAAAAATACTCAGTGTAGACATAAGGACCACATTGACAAGGTGAATAATGTTGGAGTACACTGAGAAATCTTCAGAAGAACAAGTGCTCAGTAATTCATGTGAATAGGACAGATATTGAAAGGTCAGATGTTACAGTCAGAAAAGAGTTTCTAAAAAATATAACTTTTGCCTCTGCAATTACATTTCCAGTAGATCCTTCCACTCTGATCAGATACTGGATTGATTATGACAGTTCCAATTTCTCCTTAATTTTAGCAAATTGTTTTGCTATTAGATTGTTAGACCAGAGGAATATTCTGCCATCCAGTGGTGAAAAATGTTTTTTTTAGTTTTAAGGCCGCAGTTTATACTAAAATCATATTACACATACCTTTAATAAAATGAGCATGTTTGTGTGACTGTAATTTTTTTTCTTTTGTGCCTGCAAGGAAAAGATAACGACTTTACAGGGAAGTATACAATCACTGGTGAAACTCATTGGGATGTAGCATGTACACAGACCCTTGTTGATAAACTGGGTTTGTTCTTTCATTAGCGCTTTTGGTCTTGTTACCCAGCACAGCTCAGGACACTTGTGTGACAGTAGGGCATGTTTGGATAAGTCCTGGGCTGGTGTACTCCTGCCCCAGTGTGTGTCACACGCCCCAGGACAGAGAGGAGATCATGTGTTGAATTGTTTTCTCCCCAGGCAGGGAAGAACAAGGCAGTGTGCTAGGCCTGGGTCAGCTCTGCCTGAGGCCATTAGCCATTAGAAATGGAGGAGGAGAATCAAAAGGATCAATGCAGGAAGTGACAAAAGCATGAATCAGAGCTGCCATGGTCCCCAGTGTCAGGAAAAGATCCAGATCTCAGCTTAATCCTGTTAGCAGAAGGAAACTGTCCCAGAAGTGCCATCCCACTCCACAAGCACAGCACAGCCATTGTAAGGGGCTGCAATACACGCTTTCCTTGGCAGTAAAGGCAACTAATTATGCCTCCAATTAGTTCTCACAGATCTGCCACCCCAAGCAGAGCTGCCAGAGCAGCTGGACTTTCCTTGGATCTTCAAAGTAGATGAGGATTGCCCAAATCTTCATAGGACACAGACAAGGGACACACAGAAGAGTAGCAAGACCATGTTGTGACAGCACTGGTGGCAGGTCAGGAACTAGACTGTCTGCCTAACACCAGAACTGTCATGGCCCCAAAAACTCTTACCAGGCCTGGAAAAGTGGTTGGTTTTACCAGATCTGTCCTACTCGGCTCACTCATTTGGGATATTCCCAAGACATACATGAGCTAGCTCTGTGTCTAATGTTTTTGAGCAAAGATTGACAGGAAAAGCACATTTAATACTCCCAAATGCATGAACATTTAGTGTTTGGAGTGTTGTATTCTCTTATCTTTTCCTTCTCATCCTAAGAGCGATGACAAGGTGGCAGCATCATTCTGCCTCCCTACATGCAATAAATAGCTTTGAGTATCTTCTTCATTGCCATAATTACATGAGAAAAGTACTAAGAGGCATTCTGGGTTAAAGAGAGCAGCAGCATAGGAACATGGACTGCTCAAAAATCTTCTTCCTTCCTGGAGGGTAAGGACCAGTTCTTCTGGGAAGGGACAGTCCTGATGACCCTGAACTGGGAGCAGGAGGAGTGGTGGCAGCAACCTGCCCTCCACCAGTGCCACCGTGGCCAGGACATACCTCATAGATTAAGACACCTACATGTAGGTGTTTTCCTATAGTTTTGAAAAGTAAGTGTATCTGACCAGACATAGGCAGCTCTTTTAGGGTGCAATGGGTAGTGCTTAGACTGCATTGCAGGGAACTCTATTGCCAAAAATGAAGTTTGTTATGCAGGTCTATCATGCCATGAATAGGCAGCATCAGTTCATGAGGGGAAAGTTCTGCTTAAGTAATTTAATTTCTTTTTATGACAAGATTACCTAGTTGATATCAAGGGAAGCCAATTAATGCTACATATCTTTCTGGCTTTTAGTAAAACTTTCAATACTGTCTCTCACAGAATCCTACATACAGCTGAATAAACATATCATGTGATAGGTTAACCTGTGAACAACTGGTGATAAGCTGGACATAAAGGGTGATAGTAAAAGACAGACAACTGGTCACTAGTGGGGTTCCCCAGGGCTTCTTTTTATGGTCAATGCTTTTCAACATCTTTCTGACAGGGACTCCAACAGCCAGTGTGGATGGAGTTCATAAATGCATCAGACAGCCCTCCAACTGCAGGGATGCAGGGGGAAAACCCAACAAGTGGACGAGAGATAAGCAATACAGAACTATTCCGCCTCTCCAAGGTAGGGTTGAGAGGCAGCACACATTTGGACAGTGTCTATGGAGTTACTAAACCTCCATGTTTAAGTGCCCATACTCCATTTTGCAAGAGGCTTTTAAGGCTTGCTTTTCACATGCAACCCGTTGAAACTTTGATGGAGGGAGTGCTGAATTTGCTCACCTGTCAGTAGAAAAGTTGTAGTAGGTGGGTGAACTGAACACTGCTTGGCACTCTCATGCAATACATGTCAAAGAAACTATTTTTAAGGCAAAAATCGAACATTCATGTTGACTTTTACATGGTCTGAATTTGACTTCACAGATGGTGAAGAACAAAATTGACCCATCTTTCCTATCCATTATCCAATTAGATAGACAATAAATTTATGAAGAAATTAATTTTTGGATGAATGAAATCCTTGCCCCTACTATGCTTACTTGGGATACAATTTCATTTACAGAGAGAGAGGTAATCACAAGCTCTTTCTCTGCACAGAAGTAAATCTTCCTGCAGAAGATACACTTTAAAAGTGAACTGCATCTCCCAAATACATTTTTGGCTGTGGGATTCACATTTTCCACAAGGTGCTGTTCTTACTAAGCCTTAATCCTGCAACTTTATGCTCACAAGACAGGTTCTTTTGACTAAAGTTATACATGTGCTCAATCAAGTACAGAATAAGATAGCATTTATTCACTATTTTTATAAAGCAATTATGAATTACTCACTAGCATGTGATTTTTTTCAGCAAGAATTACGAGACTTCTACCACTCTTCTGGTAATCAGAATCAACTAATGTGAGAAAGCTTTGCTTTTTGATTTATATTCATTATCTTGGAAGGATTTGTTCCATAGGAAAATTATCAAATCATTGTATTTTTTCCATACCAAATATTTTCCAGGTCTGCCCTCTCCCTCATTTGTGAGTGATGACCCCACTAACCAGAGTAGTTCAACTGCTGTCAGACTAACATCAGATCTGCCTGAGAGCTAAGCACAGCCTCAGAAAAGCACAGTTAAAGATACTCACAGTTGGGTTTGGACCTAGTTCATTAAGCTTTCTTTATCCAGCACAGGGCAATGCAGCTCACAGAACAAACTGCAGAAACAGAGTTTCTGCTGGCACATGCCATCAATGTCAGCAGAATTACACCCCCAGGGAACTTAAACCTTTAAAAGTGGCAGATATTTTCAAGGCTATTTTGAGGAGGTTTCAAAGGGGAACATTACGCAGAACAGTTGATACTCCCTGTTTCCAAGAACTCAGGCAAATCTGAATTCCAGAAATGGGCTATTTCCTCTTCGAGGAAAAATTAGCTGGCAAAGATGCTGGATGCCAGGAGGGGTAAGCAGAAAAAACTTGGTATTATTTTGTCTGAATAACATTCATGCCTTAAGGAATTGCTTTATTTCTGTACTACTAGTAGTGAAGTTAGATCAAATGGAATTTTTTAAGGATCCAATATGAAATGTGAAACAATGGCCTGTTTAACACTCTAAGGACAGCTCAAACCCTTATCCTGTTAGGTTAGATGACATTGCTGCTTTACTGATGGTGAGATCCTGGAGATCAAAGGGTCCTCATTCATCCTAAAAACATCTTGCCAGGAGCAAGTACGAGGCCGATGTCATTGTGACCCCTCTCAATGATTTTTCAATGATCTTGGGAATCTGGAGAGGTCCCAGTTGACTGGGAACTGGCTAGCAATGTCCTTGTTTTCAAGTAAAGCAGAAAGGATGCCCCTGGAAACTACAGGCCTGTCAGTCTCACTTCAATGCCTGGTAAAATTATGGAGAAGATTATTCTGGGACTTAAGGAAAAATAGTTGAAGGACAACACAGTCATCAGCCACAACTAGCACAGCTTCATGAGGGGAAAGTTCTGCTTGTCAGACTTAATTTCTTTTCTTGTGACAAGGTAACCCAACTAGCTGATCAAGGGAATCTAGTTGATGCGATTTTTCTTTTTTAATTTTGGTACAGCTTTCAATACTGTCTCTCAGAGGATCCTTCTGGACAAAATGTCCAACCCGCAGCTGGAGAAACACATCATATGGCGGATGAGCGATTGGCTCATGGGTTGAGCACAGAGAGTAATAGTGAATAAGGTAACATTAGATGAGACCTGTCACTAGTGGGGTTCACAGGGCTCTTTCTTAGGTCCAGTGGTCTACAGCATCCTCATAAATTACTTGGATGCCGGACTGAAAGGGATACTAAGTAAATTTGCTGATGATACTAAATTGAAAGGAGCTGTTGACTCTATTGAAGGTAGGGAGGCCCTGCAGAGAAACATCAACAATCACCAACTACTCTATGAATTTTAACAAAAACAAGTGCTGGATTCTGCTTCTGGGACCTACACTGCGGAAAGGGACCTGGAGGTCCTGGTCAATGGCAAATTGAATATGAGTCAGCAGTGGCCTGGCAGCCAAGAGGGTCAACTATATCCCAGGGGGCATCAGTCACCGCACCACCAGCCAGTCAGGGGGCCAATTGCCCTGCTCTGCTCTGCTCTGCTCTGCTCAGTTCTGCCCTGCCCTGCCCTGCAGTGGCCTCACCTTGAGCACTGTTTGCAGTTTGGGGCACCACAATATGAGAAAGATACAAATCTATTAGAGAGCATCCAAAGGAGAGCAACAAAGAAGGTGAAGGGTCCAGAGAGGAAGTTGTGTGAGGGGTTACTGAGGTCACTTGGCTTTTTCAGCCTTGTTCAACCTGCAACTTCCTCATAGGGGGAAGCAGACGGGCAGGCACTGAGACCTGTGACAAGACCCAAGGGAATGGCATGAAGCTGTGACAGGGTGTCACAGTCCACTCAGCTAGGCTGGACACATGATAGTTTGTTTGCTGAATCTCAAAGTGCAAAAGAAAATTCCGGAAAGGGGGTTAGCTTTGGCCAAACAGTGAAGCTTTATTATACGCCCGTAAAGCGAGAACACAGTAGGTGAAAGTGAGACAGGAAAGGTAAAGAAAAAGGGAGAGAGAAAAAGGGTTTGATAGCTACCACCAGACGATTGAGTTCTCAAGGTGTCCCTATAGACCCATCGTCGATGCAGGGTGGGACAAGCTTCCAAAGTCGAGTTGCTAAGAGGCCATCTTTTATACTAGATGTTACCCCTCGCCCCCTCCTCCGTTCCAATCTGTCTTTCTCTGTCATGTATGTCCAAGGAAGTGCCCAAGGAAGTGTCCAAGGCAAGGTCAGTCTTGAGTGGCCTTTTGCCAGGAAGTGTGCTTTCATGTTGCAATGACAGGGCTGTATGATTCCTCGATGCCGGGGAGAAGGCCACAGCATATCTTGTTCTGTCCCTCGATGCTGGGGAGAAGGCCACAGCATATCTTGTTCCTTCCCCCGGATAGCGCAGACTGTCACTGCTCTGGGGTATCAGCACCCCAGTTCCCACGGTCCAGCCCCAGCCCCAGGAGCACCACTGGCAAACCAAACTCTTGTCAAGACCTTAGCCTCAGTTTTTTGGGGTACCTATATTGTCCAGGTCTGATGACAACATTGAGACAATATTCCTCTTCTGATTGACTCTTACACAGGGGAGATATAGGTTAGATATTAGGAAAAGAATCTTTATCCAGAGGGTGGTTGGACTCTGAAACAGACTCACCAAGGAAGTGATCATGGCCCCAGCTCTGCCAGAGTTCATGAAACATTTGACATGATATGATTCTTCGAGTGTCTTGTGCAGGGCAAGGAGTTAGACTTTAATGAGCTCCTTCTGGCTCAGGATATTCTATGACACTATCAGCTGTCCATGGGGCCACTTTGCCAGTGGTCCAAATGAAGCCACTGGGATTTCTATTGAAGTAATAATCGGCTTATCCACAATAAGGATACGACAATCCAGTATTGGGTTTTTCTGTGGCTGGATTTCTGGTAGCGGAGCGGCTATGTCAGAGTCTTTTTTGAGAAGTTGCTGGGAGCCTCCTTCATAGCTGGCAGAGCCAATGACAGCCAGCTCCTGGCTGGACCCACCACTGGCCAAGGCCGGGCCAATCAGGAGTGATAGAGACACCTCTGTGATAATATATATAAGGAAGAAAAAAAAGTTAGGGGGAGGGAGACAATCATGGGGGGAGGGAGACAATCATGACCAGAGAAGACCAGAGTGAGAAGATGTAGCAGCAAATGCAAGCACCAAGGCCAGGGCCGAAGGAGGGGGAGGAGGTGTCCCTGCAGCTCACGGTGAAGGCCATGGTGAAGCAGGCTGTCCCCCTGCAGCCCATAGAAAGTTCACAGGGATGCAGAAATCCATCTGTGGACCGTGGATGAGTCCATACTAAGTGGGTGGATGCTGAAGGGAGGCTGCAGCCCGTGGAGCCCACATCGGAGCAGGGTCCTGGGAGAGACGTGTGGCCCATGGAGAGGAGAGTTCACACTGGAGCAGAACTCTGCCTGGTAGGATCTGTCCCTCGAGATGGGACCCACGCTAAAGCAGCCAGTACTGCTTTAGCGCGGAGGACTGCACCCTGTGGAGTGACCCATGGGCAGCAGCATTTGGAAGAGCTGCTGCCCCTGGGACAGACTCATGTTGGAGAGGGTCATGAAAGACTTTCTCCTGTGGGAGGGACCCCATGGAATGCAGGGGAATGGCCTCCTCCCCTGAGCAGTGGCAGAGAAACACCAACTGCCTGGTTTTCCCCTACTCCTGTACCCTACTCCCCTATCCCTGCCCACTGGAGGAAGGGGGAAAATGGTATCTGTTGTAAGAGATGAGGCGGGGCAGGGAAATGGTGCCTTAAAGATCTATGATACTTCTTACTTTAAGCTCTGATCTTGTTAGAAATAAATTCTTTACATCGCTACCTTAGAGTTTGTTTTTGCCTGTGACAGTAAGAGATTTCCAGTACCTTTGCCTCTTTCGTAGCAAAACCCCTCAGGTTTTTTTTTCTCTCTCCCTTGTTTGAATGGGTGGATTTGGGGAAGGAGTGAGAGAGCCACTGTTAATGAGTCTGTGACATCCAGCCAGCATCAACCACCACAAGTATAAAAATACTACATTCTGTAAAGCTGCTGTAGAGCTAAATGACATTTAGTTGTCACTTAATATCAAATGATACATACAGTTGTAACAAAAATTATCACCAAAGTTTAAAAAGAAAAGCATGGGGAAGTCAGTTTCTTCAGAAGAGTGAAGTACATTCAAAGACAATGCAGAATTATATCCTAGTGTCTGGAGGCTGCCCTTTCCCCACACACCAGTAACTAGTTCCAAAGACTAGGAAGAGATGGAGGAAGGGTGAGAAGAGTAGAAAAGCTAAAGCAATAATGTGAAGAATGTCTCTGATCAACTGCTTAAAGGGGACTCTGGACTGCTCAAAGGTTTCTGCTGGTTTCCACAAAATGCTGACAATGCTTTGTGCTCCTCTTCACTCTGACCTCATCAGCACTGGACAGTCCTCCATAAATTCGCTCTTTTAGTATAGTCATCTGGAAACATGGGGCATAGCACAGAATGACAAGTGCTTTCACCTTGCTGAACTTTTCAGGACATATTTAATAGATGGACACAAACAAATGCTGCTGCTGCTTTTGCATTAGAAAGAGTGAGTTACAGTTTATACAGAAATCCACTCACAACACCATTGCAACAGGCATCCTTTGAAAGGAATGTTTATTCACGACTAACATATAAGTTTGCGCTGAAGTCTGGACAGTTCTGCAAACTTCCTTGTCATCAGTGAGAAGTTTGGACTGAAAGTTCCAAATTCATTCTAAATATCCACAAAATCTGCTTAAATCTATTATATTATTGAGGTCACTTTTATATAGCAGATTTCAGGTCAGCTAGTGAATACCATTTTTCCTAGCTGGAAAATGGTGTTTTCATTTGGCCCATCCATTATCTGGCAAGTAGTTGTACCACTCTGTCATTTGTCAGAAGTAATGTACATCTATTAAAAAAAACAGTTGGTGTCTTCTATTGCTTTCAAGTTTATTACAGAGACAGATAATGCAATCCTCATCAAGTTCTTGAATTAAACTTGGCATACAAGTTACAAAATACAGTGAAATAACCCATGAATTCTTCTCCCAAAACTAGTGACATGTGGATATGAAGATGTCTAGAAAAAAAAAAAACCCATCGTGCAGACTCGAGTAACTCATATGAGTTATTGATAGCACTAGTGACCACAGAGGAAATGCCCCTCCCTTGCACGTGACCCTGGACATCTTTGCTTTGTTATTTATCCACCCCAAATTTTCACTGTTTAAAGAACTTAATCCTGCACAGGAAAAAATAGAAAAGGCCTTGGTGTAAAGAAGACCTACTATCCAATATCAGTATTCACAAGGATCGATTTTCCCACAAAACGTGCTTGATGTACTTTTTGACCATTTGAAACAAAAGGAAAAAACACTTTCTCTGCAACTGAAGAAGATGCTGACACACCAGCTAAACAATAAAAACCTCTCCCTACTACACAGTAATAAGAATGACTTAAATTTAACTCTTCTATCAACCATGAGGGAGCTCATTCTGGTTAGTCTGCAGGAAATTATTTGTTTATGGATATGAACTGATCAGTTATAAGAAGAGCCTGGGTGTGAGAAGATTCTCTCCAGGTGTGTATTACTGTGATAAACTCACTACAAAAGTGGGCAAAATATCGTGACAGTGAAAGTACCCATTGAAAACAAAACAAAATAAACAAAAAATCCCAAATTCCAGACTACATATGTATTTAAATCATGAATTGTTAATGTGAAATCAGCTACCTTGTCAAAATTGTCTAGTTTAGTTAAGGTGGGTGAGAATTTTTAAGTAAAATCTATTAATTATACAAGAGGTCATATCATGCATTCACAATATCCTTTCTGGATATAAGACCATTGATTTTCAGAGACTGATGACTTTATGATAAACTCTCTGTTGGGCCTCAAATTCTTCATGTTTGCTCTCGGGGAGCAACATTGTCCATATATTAATTTTGAAATAAAATTTTCAGCTGACTAGAAATTGAAGAAATAAAAATTTTTTTCAGCTTTAAAAAAAATCAAAACACCACATACAAAACAGTGATTCAGTTTCCTTTGATGAGTCCATCACTCAGCAAAAAGACACTGAACAAAAGATGGCTAACTCATGTAGCAGAGACTGTGTCTCCACACAGACTCAAACTATTCCTTTCTGGAAAAGAAGATACCTCAAGCAAGGAAGTTAGGTGATAAGAGCTAAGCAGGCTCCCAGGGTATGTCCAGAGTATCCTGGTGCCACTACACTACAGATGTTGTCCTGGAATCCCACCTCTCTAACTCTCATCCTGATTTTCACCCACTTGCATCAGTTGCAACCCTTGACCACAAACACAAGGTCACCAGTTATATTATCCCCAGCATTTCCTAGTGTAGAGAGAGAAGAAAGTCCAGGCCAGAAAACAGCCCCCTGAGATGCCTGTGTCCCTGTCTCATGATGCTTGCCAGAATGGACAGCTGGTCCCAGCAGGAACAGACCGCCCAAGGAAGGGGGATGCTGAAGCCACAAAGAAAATCTGGCAGTATTGCACCCCTTTGGCCAAAACAGAGCTATGAGAGATCTGAAATACTGAAGTCTGGCCAGATTTGTGACTAAACTGCACCCATGTCAGGTAGACCCTTTGTAGTGAACAATAAATACCACCTACCCTTCCCTTCAGACGCATTGCAGCAGTTGATACATAAAAAACATTTGTTTGTAAAACCATATCCATTGCTAAAATAGTAATGTCAAACAGTGCAGCAGAGCCTACTTTCATCTGCTTTTCTCAAATAGTCTTCATTTATTAGGTCTTTGCTTTTTCATCTTAATGAGAAATATCCCCATCTGTTCGGCGGCAATAATTCTGGGTTTCAGTGTTTCGCTCCAAGGTGAAGGAAAAAAGCGAACTATCACTCCGTTCACAGAAGATTAGAAAAATGGCAAATCTTGTAACAAATTCTAAGATTGAGATGGGATAAAATGTTTTCCTCTACATAAAAGATCAATTGGAAAAATAATCTCCTTAAAAGGCCATGTCTGACACTTGTTCTTTTCATTTCTGCAGTTGTCTTCAGAGACTTATTGGGACTGTGGATGCTTAAGGTAAAAGGACAGTGACATTTGCCACAGAGTACCAACCCCTTTTATTCCGTAGAGTAAATTCAGTATGTGTAAATGTATAAACGTATCTCCTTTTTTCTTTTCTTGTTTCTTTCCCACTGCCAACATGCCTGCTTACTGCAGGATTTTACTTGATGTTTTATCTTTATGAGGCCATTCCTTGACTGATTGCCTAGGAATTTATGTACACATTTAAAAAGTAATTTCATTTGTATTGTTTAGCCGGGAATGTCCAGATGAGAACTGAATTCCTCCTTAATCATCACCTACTGGAGGCTTTTTTTTTTTTTTTTACAGAATCACAGAATTAACAAGGTTGGAAAAGACCTTTGAGATCATCAAGTCCAACCTATTACCTATCACCATCCCATCATCTAAACCATATCACTCAGTGCCTCATTGAGCCTACTCTTAAACATCTCCAGGGACACTGACTCCACCACCTCCCCCGGGCAGACCGTTCCAATGACAGATCACTCTTTCAGTGAAAAGGTTTTTCCTAATATCCAGCCTAAACCTCCCCTGACAGAGCTTGAGACTGTGTCCTCTTGCTCTGTCTCCAGTAGCCTGAGAGAAAAGACTGTCCCCTGCCTGACTACAACCCCCTTTCAGGTAGTTATGGACAGCAATAAGGTCTATTTATTTTCTCCCAACCTTATTGCCCACGGCATTTAACATCAAAAATGACCACCCATTTCACCAAGTACTCTACAAATACATAGAGAGTTCTTATGTCCATGGTTCTCCCAAGGTTTATAAGGCTGAGTAGATGCACAGGGAGGTGAAGAGGCTTCTCCAGCACAACATGGCCAGAAAATGAATGCAGTGATCCATCTCCCTGGCCTTGCTCCCTTGTCCTCTACCTCCACAGACAAAGTGAACTTTGGAGAACTTCAATCTCCTGCTTGGCTTTTTCAAGACCTGTCTGCAGTAGGAGATTGACTTTTTCATGTGATTTGGGGAAGATTTATTCAGGAATGCTGTGGAGTAGTTTCTCAGTTGTTCAGGAATAGAACTGTTTCACTGCCCAAAACGTCTGGAACCATTTATGTATTTGTTGGAAGTGTTTAATGGAAATTTGAACCCACTGTCCCAGGAGTAGGCTGCTCCTGATAGACACAGCCTCAGAAATTGTATTGTAGCAATTGCCTTACTGTCCATCATGTTGGGTTTCCATTACTTATAATTTGTAGAGACAAATATAAGGAGGATGCAGTCATTTTATGAATAATGACAGCAGTTCTTCTGAAGACAGACAGGTGCAGATAATTCTTCATGACCTAGGAAAAAAAAAAGAGGGGTGATCAGTACAAATACTAAAATACAAGGGCAGGAGTGGACTGGATGAGGAGCTTAGTGACATGGTCTAGCTGGGAGGTGTAGGGCTGGATGACCCTGGGTCCCTTCCGGCTCGGAGTGGCCTGCTAGACTGTGAGGGATCTAGGTGGTGTTACGCTCTGGGATGTGCTCTCGGACTCTGTACGGGTGTTAGGTGGTGAGTTGGACTAGATGATCCTTGTGGGTCCCTTCCAACTCATAATATTCTGTGATTCTGTGATTCTGTGTGAGTGCATGTGCTATATCTCATAACAGTATATATTGAAACACTAAATATAATTTGGGGTTAGGTTTGGTTTTTTGTTTTTACAAAATCTAGGAAAGAACAAAGAATTGAAATTAAAGTTAACAATATGGTATCTCAAAACTCTTCTGAAAAGGATAAAAAGAAATTTATTGGTGTAAGTGATCTTTCTTATATCTATATTTCTTCTGATTAACACAGTGTTAACAGTTACGTACTTGCAGTATATAAAGAGGATTTTTTAAAATAATGCTTCTGTATACTGTTCCATTTGTTCTAGTTCAGTCAGCAATCATCTCTTTTTCCCTTTAATTTCTTGCATAGATTTTCTCAAAGTGGCATCTGTTTAGCCGTTTAAAAATTAACTGTGTAAGCACAACAAAATCAGAAAGATGTCAAAGCTGTGGAATTTTCCTTTGCAACCACACAAAGCCAAGTTTTGGATGACTCTGTAGTGAGATGATGAATCATCTCAAGTTATGGGATTTGAGTTCAGGTTCACTAAGGTAGCTATTATAAAGCTCAGCAAATCTATATCCACTTCTGATCTGTTGTTGCACTTTTGGGTTTTGGAGGGGAAGGGTGTGTGGGAACTTCTAATATCATTATCCAGACTCAAACTTTGCCAGTTAGATATTTTGAAGATTTCTTAAATGACTCACAAGTCCTGTCCCAAGCATTTGACAACTCTGAGCAAAAACCCCAAACATAGTAAACTCAATAATTAAAGGAAAAATGTTCTCAAAGATAATTGCAGTCATCGAAAGAGCTCTTAGATACAGTTCTCTGGCTAAATCCTGGCAGATGAACTTAATTAAGAGAGAAAAACAATTAAATTGCAATGTGTGACAAAAATTGGCTAAACTAAAATTCTCTGTGAAATCTCCTTATTAGGAAACAAAAGAATTATTATTCTGCTGTTTTCCACTGAAGGAAGGATGGCTTCTTTCTGTCTGTGCCCATGGGGCAATATCAGCTTCTATTCACAGCAGTCCAGCTGGCAGCCCATAGTTATGGGATATTCCCATGTGGTCTCAGCCTTCCCCCAAGAGCATGGCAATGCTCAGGAGGAAAGCAATGCTTCAGAAGCCAACACATAGGACTGCACATGGAGCGCCAGGAACGGAGCTGGCCAAGAGCTATTGCCCTGGCTCCTGAAGGAAAAGAGTGGCAGGACTCCCATGTGTATGCTCATGGCTCAGCACAGAGACAATCATTAGCTGCTTCTGTCAAACCTGAGTGTGGCATAAGGGTATCTCAAAAGCATCTCCAGCCACCACACCCCATCAGCTTTTGACCAGCTCATGACTCATTGGCTGACAGGCAGATGTGTAGCAAGAAAAAAAACCCCAAGCGTGATTCACCAGGGAGATCATGAAATGTGTGTCTATTCTGATCCACATCATGCAATGATTCTTGTGTTTCATTTTGGAAAGGATGCTACTTTTCAAAGATTAATTAGAAGGAAAAGTCCTCCAGAGAACTTTAGGTATGAGCTGTTTGGAAGAATTCTAGGCTTAGGACCGTCCTAAACCATGTCCTCCTCAGAGTGCTGGTGACCAAGAAACCATGCTGGGAA
The DNA here is from genome assembly GCA_013390025.1 of Pitta sordida. Classification (NCBI taxonomy): domain Eukaryota; kingdom Metazoa; phylum Chordata; class Aves; order Passeriformes; family Pittidae; genus Pitta; species Pitta sordida. The sequence goes on from WEKX01029495.1 coordinate 50,208, forward strand.
ACATCCCTACAGAAAACTTCTCAATTATAAGTGGTTGAAGATCAGATAAAATGTCTGACATATCTTGGTCCTCCTCCCAGGATTAGCACTGTTAGGGCATAATTGCTGTCCATGAAGGTCTGACAAAAAATGGTCATTTTTGTAATGTTTATAAAATAAGAAGTGGTCAATGGTCACTGAAATGGCTTACTTAAATGGCAATTAGAATTAAAAAAAATTAGAATTAAATGGCAATTTAGAATATAGGATGATCTTATGATTCCTTGCAACTATCATTCCAGTTTTATCAAGATAGGAAGTAATTTTTAAAATTAGAGAATGTAAAAATTCCAGAAATAGAAGAGAGAAATATCTCTAAAAAATAAACTATTGGTTTTCAAATATCATTGCAGTTGTTGTCATAGTTGTTAAATCTGGCAGGGAACTCAAGACATAGTGTCTAACACACTGATACAGAATGAAAAATTTCAGTATCTCCAAGAATACAAAAACTTTGAGTTGTGAGTGTTTAAAAGAAGACAAGGGATATCCTGACTCTCTCCACATGCCCTCCCCCAGCCCAAAAAAGGGAAAAAAGTGCCAAGAAATCTTTTGGGTTCTCAGGTCTTCCATGCAGCATGTATAGTAGGATTAACTTTAAAAGTTTCCAGCTTATATCTAAAGATGAAGAGCAGGATACCAGCTGGTTGGAATAGAGTTTCCTCACCAGTCATTATCTATTAAAAAACTGTCTGGCTCACACCCCAATTGCGCATAAATAAGGTACTTATTGAGGTCATTTTTTTTACCTCATCAGCTCTCCTGGCATTTCATAGACCTCTGTTATACCCAGAAGATGTGCTTGGGTTATTTCTTCTCATTTCAGACTGTGTTCTGCAGGATCTTGCACTGTGCCTGGGAAAGTTCTCGACAATACAGACACAGTCAGATCTGCAGTTTTCAAACTGGGAGCCATGGTGGATCGGTGCCAGACTGCTAAGCATCTCTCCAAACTGTTTTTTGTTGGATCTCTGCCAGTTTTTCACTGAATTATCTCTTCCTCCACGAAGGAGAATATTTGTTTCAGCTAGGTTGCTTTAGTTGTTAAATACTGCTCAGATTTAGCAGATAGCAGAGCTACACTTTTGTCTATACATAGTGGGCTAACCAAAGAGAAACGTAAATCTGGTGAATGAGTTCTCTTGGCCTGAAAACATTCTCTTTGCTGGAAAATATTTAAAAGGACAAAAACTGTGTAATGTAAATGGGTACCATTTTTTACCATTTTCTACCTTTTCTAATTTATAAAAGGTCCATTTTTCTCCTGGATGAACACAAACCTTACATATACAATAGAATATTCATCCTTCTCAGAGTAATTTCCTCCTCAAAGAAATTTATCTTTTAATATTGCACTACAGATTCCTTTTGAGTAATAGAATTGCTGGATATTTTTCTGAAACTAGCAATAAATTCATGTCCATCCCACCATTTTATGTTTCCCCTTTTCTCCAAAATGTCTTTTAGACCACAGCTGCTGCTTCTATCTTTAACAAAAAAACCACACAAAAACCAAACAAACAAGAAACCCCAAAACAAAACAACACGTACTAATAAATATATATAAGTATGCAGTCCAGTGAAAGAGATACTGCAGTGGATATACAAGCAGATCCTTTCTAGGCACGAGCAATGATCTCTTTGCTCAGTTGGCACAGCAGCAATGGCTACTGCCTTCTGCTCTCTGCAGCTCTGAAAGATGGAAATTGTTTCTTCACATTAGAATGATGGTTCAATAGCCCTCTGCACCACTCAGGCATCTTGTAGCAGGATGAAGTAACCCAGCTTCCCAGTTGCAGATGAAGCCCTCTTGCTGAGAGGAAATGATGGGGAAAGAAACATTTTAGGACTTGCAGGGATCCTCAGGGATCTCCAGGAGCAGAGGGTATCATATCTTTGCACAGCATGATGCATGCTGTGATTGCCTTTTTACCCTACCTGCAAAGCAGCAATTTGGGAGTGAGGAAATTCACATACCACAATGACTTTGTCATCTGACTCTGGAATTTCTGCAGGAAGGAATGAATTCCTATGGATCTATAGCATGAGCTTGCCCCAAACAGCTCTCACCCCAATACCATATCAATGTATAGCAAATTATTTCTTCTGTATGGAACACAGTTCACCTCTAATACCTGGGAAAATGACATAGTGAGGCAAGATATAAGTTGAGGCCATGCTATGGGAATTTGGCGATGGTATTATGGAATTAATACATCTATGGATAGTGAGCATTGCAGATAAGTTTGGAATTCTATCAAGGCTCAAGAAAATGGGATTCTCAGCTTGTGCTGGGAACACTAACAGCACCCATAGACCTCTTACATGCTGTCTTGCAGGTGCCAATAGATGATCTCTCCACAAGAATGCTCCTCTTGGGTTCTACAGGGCTCACTTGAGACGGTCTCATGCAGAATATGAATTTTAAGCATGCCTCCTTCTCCCAAAACTACACTGTTGTAATCTTCCTATTTAACTTGAGGATGGGAGGGTCCTTAACTAGCACCGAAATAGGTTTCAGCTGGACACTATGAAAAAACGGAGGCAGAAGAAAAGTAGGAATATAAGACAGGCATCCCTAGGCAAATACAAATGTTTTACTCATGTTGCAGACATTCACAAGGCATAGGAGATATTATAATGTCCAGCCCATTCTCTGGCAGTATAGGGAGGAATTTTCTGCAGACTGATGGGGAGATAAAGAAAGAAAGAATTGAGGGATGACTCCTGAAATCATTACCAGTGAACATATTGTAAGTCATGGCAAAGTAGTGATCAGACCACAAACTACATATGTAAAAAAGCTGAAAAAAAAGCTGAATAAAGTATATTCAGAGGCTAAGAGCTTCTGTGATCTGGGTGGATTCTAGGGAAAAAGGGGAGAGAGGTGTGTAGATATCTCTGCCCAATTTAGTATTCCTAGCTGCTTCAAGATGAGGGGAAAAAAAAAAAAGAAAGAAAAAGAATACTCTAGAGCATGATTCACTTTATCTTAAAGCAGATGTTAAGATATGTCAGATGAGTCACAGCCTAAAATTCCCTACTTCATTCCATTGATTATAAAAGATTGCTCAGAGCGACTAGTTCAGATGAAGACACCTACAATTACGCAGTTGTTAGATGAGCTGAATCTCAGAATCACAGAATCACAGAATATTCTGAGTTGGAAGGGACCCACAAGGATCATCGAGTCCAACACTGTGTCCCTGGTGGGAATTGAACCCGGGTCTCCCACACGCCAGGTGGGGACACTTACCACTGTAATAAAGTGGATTTCCAAAGTGAAGAACCCAGCGCTTAGTCTTGTTAAACCTCATACTGTTGGAGTCTGCCTCCTCCCAAAAGTTCTCATTAAGGTTGTGGGCATGGACACAAACTTTGCTAGACAGTAGCAGTGACAAGAGACCCTCAGGAGGTTTTACCCTGAAAACCATCAAGGAAAGGCCTTGCAGCTGGCTCAGTCATGAAAAGCAGAGTTTGTACTTGTTCACATTATCTCATTTAAACGCTGGATTTAAATCTACTCTATTAGTTATTCAAAGAAGTCTTATCTCTGACAGAAAGCATGTGATTTCTGAGTAAAAAAGGCACCTGATGTTAGTCATGTTGGCTTATGGATCACATTTTCCACTTAATGCTTTGTGGGGTCTACTATTTGAACACATAAGTCTGTACTTGAATAGAGAAATTGGATGTCTACTGTGAACTAATGCAAAAGTAGGAATGCTATGTACTTCTATTACACAGATATTTGAAAATTCACCTACTGCTACTAACACAACAGAGTTTGTAAGAATGGGAATGATCCAGCTGGTATTCTCTGTTGGAATGTGCTTAGTGGAAGACTAAGGAAAAGCTACAGCCAGGCAGAGGATCAAAGGGAAGAGAGGACACTGGGGCAAGCAGCAGGTCTATCACTCTTGCGAAAAAGTTAGCTCTGTGTCCATATCAGGACGTCCTCCGATATGAGCTGACCTTTCAGACCTCTGCAGGTGTGGTGTGTTCAGAGAAACTGTTTCCATAGCCTTTCCTCCAGGCCAGTTCTGGGAGAAGAAAGAAATGGCAGGAGAACAGGCAGACTGCCAGTGGGACAAAAACAGTGTAAGCAAAATTTTAAATTTAATGTAGTTGTTTAATTACAAAACATTATTTGTAAAACTAGGTTTCCCTTACACACAGTTGGCTTACCTGGCTTACAGAGAAGCAACACCGAGGGGCAGAAAGGCAGTAAGGCCTCACCTTGAGTACTGTGTCCAGTTCTGAGCCCCTCAGATTAAGAAAGATGTTGAGTTGCTTGAACATGTCCACAGAAGGGCAATGAGGGATCTGGAGAACAAGCCCTGTGGGGAGTGACTGAGGGAGCTGGGGCTGTTCACTCTGGAGGAGGCTCAGGAAAGACCTTATTGCTCTTTACTACTACCTGAAAGGAGGTTGTAGTCAGGTGGGAGTAGGTCTCTTCTCTCAGGCTAGCAGTGACAGAACAAGAGGACATGATCTTAAGCAGCACCAGGGGAGGTTTAGATTGGATATTAGGAAGAGCTTTTTCCCAGAAAGAGTGATTTCTCAGTGGAATGGGCTGTCCAAGAAGGTAATGGAATCGCAGTCCCTGGAGGTATAGGTATAAGAAAAGATTGGATGATGTACTTAGTGACATGATTTAGATAATGGGATGGTGTGTTAGGTAATAGGTTGGCAATAGATTAGGTAATAAGTAGTAGGTTGGACTTGATGATCTCTATGGTCTTTTCCAACCTTATCAATTCTTTGTTATTCTCTGTGATTCTGATCTGCTGTCCTCAACAGTCCTCATATTTGGCAGCACATACTCACTCTTATACTGTATTCATCCAAAGATAATTTCATGAACTTATATGGGCCCGCAACAACAAAGAAGTATCGTAAATGAAGGAGCTTGGTGCAGAAACCAACAACCAACACTGAAGGAAACAGCAAAGGGCCAGTACTGTAGTACATATCATCTTGGAAGTAAACCACATTCTTCCTCACCAGTCACCCCCTGTGGTGATGAGCTGAATGCATGGACAGAAAGCACTCTACAGCACTGATTCGATGCAAGCCCATGGCAGATTTATTAGTATACTCCAAAGGAGTGATTTTTGCAGAGGGAGTCCAGCCCTTGGGTCCTTGCAAAGCTAAAGTTACAGATCTGCGTTCAGGACTTTGTGCCTGTTTATGCCCAGTTGTTCAGATGGGAGCCAGCAAACAAAGATGATCAAAAGTCTGAAAGTACTCTGGCAAGAATTTCTTCACACATTTTCAGCTAGCTAGAGATAATCACATAAGCTTCCCCCCACCCTCTATTTAACAGACTGCTGACATTTACATGTCTGGCTCATGGTAGCCTTATGGGGCTTGACATCTGTGCGTGGCAGAAGCATTCAGCTTCAGAGCTATGTCCCCAGAGAGTGCTATCAGCGTGCAACAAACTCTTTTCACTTAATAAATGTGCTGCGTAGTCTTGGGGTTCTATAATAATTGAAAAAAAGGGAGAGCAAGGCTACTCCTAGAGACGTCAGAAGAGCAGTCAAAATCGGACTTAGCACAGATGGCTCCTACAACTGTGAACCACATTGGTCAATATGAAACAGCTGTGCAGATGCTATTCATAGAATATTCTGAGTTGGAAGGGACCCACAAGGATCATCGAGTCCAACTCTAAAACGGCACCATTGCCTCCCTGGCAGGAATCGAACCACTGGTCTCCCACATGAGAAGCGGGGACGCTTCTACATGGGTGGAATAAAAACATTAGGTCAACAACCCATTGATCTGAGATACAGAGATGGCTGAGACACTCTGCAGTGTGAGGAGGTGGTTGACGATAAAAAGGCCTGGACAGAAGCATTTTATGTTGAGTTAGGAATTGGTTGGATGGACAAGCTCAGAGAGTGTTGGTGAATGGTGCCACATCCAGCTGGCAGACAGTCACCAGTGGAGTCCCACAGGGGTCAGTGCTAGGCCCAGCACTGTTCAACATCTTTATTGATGATATGGATGAGGGAATTGAGTCCATCATCAGCAAGTTTGCAGATGATACCAAGCTGGGGGCAAATGTCAAGCTGCCGGAGGGTGGCAGGGCCCTTCAGAGGGACCTTAACAGACTAGAGAAATGAGAAGATTCCAACAGTATGAGATTTAATAAGACTAAGTGCCGGGTTCTCCACTTTGGACATAACAACCCCATGCATTG
>WEKX01029495.1:56473-81803 GCA_013390025.1 Pitta sordida
AGTGACATGGTCTAGTTGGTGGGGAATTGGACTAGATGATCCTGGGGGTCCCTTCCAACTCAGAATAACCTGTGAACCTGTGAACCTGTGAGGTCAGTAGCATGACTCTCAGGGAAGGCAGCAGCTGAACAGAAGATATCAATGTGCACTTCTCAGCACCTTGCTGCAACTACCAGGCTTACTCCTCTACAGCCATGTTGTTCCTTCTGCACCATGCCCTTCAGTAGGGCAATGTGTGTCTCAAGTGCATTAGCTGGGTTGGTTCCTGGTAGGATTTCAGCTATTTTATGCTCTGGGACATGCTCTGGGACACTGCCCTTGTTTGGAGGTGGACATAACCGAGGAATTTATTTTTCTCTGTGAAAATGTAGCTCAGAAGTGCTATCTAATAGCATAAGAATATCCTTCCTTTGGTCTTTCATGTTTCCTCTGTGGCTTATTTGTAAGAAGTACGTGGAACAGATTGAGAGAGATCAGGAAGTGTTTAATGACCTCCTGGTTATTTAATCTGTAAATACCAAGCTTTGAGGAGACTTTGATGTGAAAGTGCATCAAAAGATAAGTTTAGAATTCAAAATTATCTCAACAAACAGGAGATGTAGGCTGAAAAATAGCACAAAACTCAGTGAGACTAAAATGCAAGTTAGTTCAGGTATACAAAAATATTCAACTACGGACATCCTGGGTTGGAAAAAAAACTCAATAAGAGTGGTACATGCAGGAAAGGGTGTAAGGGTTATGCTGCACACATCACAGGCTGAACATGTGGCAGAACTGTAACGTGAAGTTAATACTGAGGCGTGTGAGCAGGATTACAGAATATCCAAAATAACTTTTTTTCAAAGCCAAGCTGTAGTTCAATGTCTGTTTAGATACATCGTTCTTTCAGGAAAGATTGAAACTGTCTAGAAAGAATCCCCAGGAGGAAAAAATAGATTAACTGGGAAATTTAGGTTGAAGAGGATTTCTAGAGGTCATCTAGTCCAAAATTATGCTCCAAACAAGGTTAACTTCAAAATAATGTTTAAGGTCTTCTCCAAATTAGCTTTGAAAATTTCCAATACATACTACTGCTCTCTGGAATATAAGAAAGGCTCAAGAAATGGGATTTTATCTCTGAGGAACTCAAGTTCAGTGGGATTCATTTGTGATTTGTAGGATTTAGATTAACTCTTAAGAGAAGCTTGGGCCTTCAGTGAAGGCAGGCTAGCAATTTATAATCTTCAGACATTTGCACTTCCTCATCCTGTAGGAAACACACGGGATGGAATTAATTTGCTGTTGCAGCTAGTCCATCCCATTGGAAAGTTCTGAAGCACCCTGGGCTTGACTTGCTCAAGGATTTAATTCTAAAGATATATGTATTTGCTAGAATCTCTAAGATAAAGAGGTTTATGAATACATGTGTTTTTACTTATCATATTATCTAAGCATATTTAAAATACAAGATTAACAGAATAATTTATGAGGGAAAAAAGATTACTTTAGAATCCTTTTCTGCCTTCACCTTGATAATATGTCTTCACTGCATATTCAGCCTCGATAACCACAAAAAGGTCTGCTAAAATCTGGGCTTTTCCATTGTAAATACTGTCTTTACTTTAGTCATGCATCTATCCTTGTGTATTTGGGTCCTTTCTGCAAGCACCTTCACTGTACCCTGGACAGACCTCAGAGAGCTCACCTGCCCAGCACAAATGGTGGTCAGGATCCAAAAGATGCTAATGCCCTGCACACACGCATAAATGTACTCACATCTCTGTGTTCTGAAGTGATGAATTCACCACCAGATAACAATTATTCAGTTCCAAAATGAGTCATATTAACTACCAGAAGAATGAAATATGTCCCTGCAGTAACTTCTGGCATCATAAATCTCTTTCAAGAATTTTCTATCGGATTATTTCTTTCTGCCCTTTAGGGGAACATGGAGTGGCTGATTTAGTTCAGTGACACAGTCATGCAAGGACAGGAAAGACGCAGGTGATCTGGGCAGCACCAAATTCAAGTAAGGTCTGAAAACCTGCTAAAGCAAATTGCAGCTCAGTGCTGGAATCCAGTGAAACCTTCTAACTCATTGTTATTCATTAAGCAGATTGAACGAGTGAAATGAAATTCAGCAATTTGTCCGCCTCTACAGAGTACAATATGTTCATTTTGAAGAGAAACTGGTGTATGGATAGGAGGTGAAGCTTACAGTAGGGGGAGGAGTGGAGTGTCAAATGTTTTTAAAAAATTCGTGTCCCTCTCTCAATGCACTTGCAAATGCCCCACTGACCTGGCCTGCTTGGCTCCTTCAGTATGTAGTGTGGAAAAGTCCATCTGTCCATTCTCACCTGCTGATGCCAGGTCACCAAAGGTTCACAGGTGGCAGCCCCACTGTGCCTCACTCAAACTCGACTGATTCTTTATAAAGACTAACCTCTCCTTCTGCCCTGCTCCATTGGAATTTTGTGGGAGTTAATTCAAAGCTGTGTGGCCTGCTGGATTAAAATATAGAGCTAAAGATTAGTAGGGAAGACTCTTCCTTCAGCCATAGAGCATGTTACCCTTCTTCCTTCCATTTAAAAGATTGATTTTATTATACACTAAACCCCCGCTTATTCGTGGTTTTGCTCTTTGCAGATTAAATCCTTCGCTGTTCATTTTTCAGCAAAAAGCAGGGTCTGGGTATGCATAGAAAATGCTGCAAAGATAGAGGGCTCATGAGTAAGTAAAAGAGCTCATGAATATGTATATAAGCCCTGCCCAACACCCCACCCCCTGCAGCACCTGACTGCTGGGGAGGTGTTCCTGTGGCAGCAGAAGTGGGGGCCCCTGGGGCCTCTGCAATGGCAGAGAAGGAGCGAGGACCAAAATTAAAGCTCCCTCAAGGCAGCACTACTTTGTTTTTATTCCAGGGGATGTTTGTGGCTGTGTCAGAAACACTTAAAACAAGCATACTGGGGAGGGGGTGTGAGACCGCCTTGCCCTGGGGAGGGAAGATGGCTGGATGGGGCAAGGGGCTCTCCTCTGGGTCTGGGGGGGGAGGGAGGGCAAGGGGAGGGGAGGAGGTGCATGGAGAGCAGAGGAGACGGAAGGGGAGAAAGGAGCTGCAGATGAGGCGGGCAGAGGCAGCAGACGGAGCTGCAGAGGGGTCAGCGAGGAGGAGCGGGGTTCCGGGCACTCCTGGCACAAGATGCCCCTGTCCTCCAGTGGGTCTGAGGGCTGGGAGCCACCAAGTGGCAAGGGGAGGGACCAGGGAAGGGACCCAGGAGGAGGGAGCAGTGCCGGCCGGTAGTGCCAGTGGGAGCAGGCGGGGGGCAGCACGTCCCAACTCATCTTGGTGCCATCCCACCCTGGGGCAGCCCGGCTCAGCCTGCCATGAGCACCAGCCCTGGGAAGGGCTGCCTTCTCCCTCTCCGCCATGGCACCAGGGTCCCCGTTACATGGCAACCCCAGCCCGCATGCCATGTTTATCCCATTGAGGTGACTTTAAACATGTGCACCCCCGATAAACCTTGGCTTAGCACAGCAGCAAAAGGCCGGAATCCTGTGACTCCCTGGTCAGGACTGGGCAGAAGCCATTCGCTTCAGTCCCGTTAGCTGGCTCCGGGGTGTGGGGCAGTCCCGGAAAGGTTGGGCAGCGCTCCAGAGCAGGGCAGGGGGGTAGGGTGGGGAGACAGGTAAGGCTTAGTTTCATATTCATGAACTCATTATCTTCACAGGTCACGACCTTCGTGGAGGGGAGCCAGATCCGAAGATCCGCATAACTCGGGGATCCATGTACTTACTCAAACAGTTTATTATTTGCTCTGTCTATGACCCACTAGAAAAAAATTTTTGAGGAGATCCACAGAAAGAGACAGTGTTCCATGAAGTACCCTGTTACTAGATAGATAGTCAGAGCTCATCACCCTGTGTTCCCATGTACTCTTTTTTTTTAATCATATGTTATGCTACCACAAGGACTCAAGCACAACCTTCCTTTAAGAAAACATGGTGAGCACGGCTGGACTTCAGCTTTGCCTGACTGTCACACTGCTTCTCTGCTGATGTGGAGGGTGAGATCTGCCCTTCATTTCTAAGCTTAGAAATGTCACATATCTAGGTTCAGAAATGCCCTGTACAGACTGTCCCCCTCCTCACTTGTGGCACCAGCTCCACCAGGGGTTAAGGGAAGGGAACAGGCATTTGCCAGATTCATCTGATGGAGGTTACATGTCTACCTCGAGATGAGAGAAACTACAATGTCTCTCTATTAACTAGAAAAGGAACCTGGAAAAAGTAGCTGAAATAAACATACTAAGTGAGATGTAGAACCTGATATTAAATGGCATTACTCTCACTCAGGGTGATTAGAGGTTAACAGATTTATGACTATGTAGTTTAAAGCAGAAGACCTTTTTCATCATCCTCTTTTTTTCTGAAGTAGAATTCGTAAGAAAACTAGTTCTTCAAGGTCTTCAAGGCTAAAGATTGTAGCATGCTGCTTCAGAGCTTGCTTGGTTAGTATTTAATTCAGTCAGTCATTTCTCCTAATGAAATGTCTCACCTGTAACATTTATCTGAGCTTTGAAATTTATTTTCCAGAGAAAATTATCTTTTAACAAGAATAACACTTCATGCAACTGAAGTTCTTTTCTTTCAGTGAGTGCACAGTGCTCAGCAGTTGTTAGCTGCACCTCTCACCACATTACAACCCTTTCTCATTGCCAGAAGTACACCGATAAACAGGGATCTCTCTCAAGGACAAGTCTCTCAAAGTATACAATGCCTGTCAGGATGGAGCACCAAGCAATGATTAGGGTCAGTCTGTCATATCCACATATGTGATGCTCTCCACAACAAAGCAGCAGCTGAGTCAAGAAGGCTGCTCTGAGTGCACATTACAACACACACACTCCCTAATTTCTTAATTGTGTTTGAACAATGAAAAATCAGTCTGGAATTAAATGTGATATCAAAATCCTCAGCCAATATGTGTATTTGCTTAGGACATTTGCAAAATGGGGGGTTGGGGCTAAACTGCCTAATGGCCCCTGGGCACTTTGAGGTGGATTTGGACCACCTGCAAGGATACATTGTGAATACTTAAGCACCAGTGAAGGAATTCAGGGAAATGACGAATGCATTAAAAATCCTACAGCTGCCTAACCATGACCCATACGTCTGACCACAGGAGGGGGCAGGCTGCAAAGAGGGGCAGCCCCACTACAGCACAAGGCATCAGGATTGCCTGGGCTGGCAGGGCCCCAAGGGTGCCCTCAGCTCCTGCAGGGCTGCACACCCAGAACCATGTGCAAGCAGCTCAAACACAATCCACCAGCAGAAAGATTCCCAGCCAGCTTCATTTGCTTAATTGAAGTTCATTCCAAAACTGTTTAGATTGTCCATTTTTTGGATGGAGAAGCATTGAGGAGAAGTTCTAAGCCACTCAGAAGCTCCCAGCAGAGCACCCTCTCTTCTGTGTTTGTTCTGTACGTACTCCCGGGGTTTGCTGCTCCAATATAGGTGTGAAGTTCAATTGCCATAGCAACAGCATCTGGCAGGTGCAAAATACTCTATTCTCTCTTCTAGATGTAAGGGAAAACCTTTCTGTTCTAGGGAAGGGAAGCGTCAGTTGTAACGAAGATTGTCCTCTCTTCTCGTACCTGGAAACAGACCAAGGAGAACTCTTCCTTGATTTTTTGTGAGAGGACTGGGGCTCCAGGATTAATTACCTTACATTGTTTTTCCCTGCTACACAATAAATATCTGCGTATATAGGTAGAGGTAATAAGCTTTTGTGCTATATACGTATAACAGTGTCTACAAAGCAGCCAAGGGAATTTCCCTCCACAGTAGACAGAGGTAATGGGAAGGAGGTGAATTTGCATGGAAAATGATGCTGTTCTTCCCAGTGCCCTCATGATTGTCCTACCTGGCCAGAGCATGAATCATCTCTGCAAAGGCAGAGGTGGCCCAGAGAGCTTCCTTCCTCCCTTTCAAGGTTACTGGGGGCTGGTACTTGGGCCAGATGTGTAGGACATGCTTCCCTGTTTGAGACAGATGCAATTTTTCCCTCTGCTGTGCTCGAGGAGCAGGCTTTTTCTGACAGAGACGATGATGGGATGCTCCCAGGGCTTGGGGCTGGGCCAACAGGAGGTATTTTTTCATTTGTTATCCAATTTAACTATTTGAGGACTGTCCCTCATTAGTTTGAACTGGAACCTATTGTACAAAAAATGCTCTGTTTTACTATTGAAAATAGCAGAACTAAACAACATCAGGATAGAGATCAGAGAAAAGTTAATTACATTAAAGGCTCAAATTCTATAGCATCCTAACTTTCTAAATAATGGACACCAAATTTTGTGTCCTTCACTTTGGGCTTTGTCCAGTTTTTGTCCTGTTGTTGTTCTTGGTGGTCAGAAACAAATTACTCCTAGTTCCCATTAAGTTTGCAGCCACAATGATGCAAATTGACCAATCCCAAGACTATTGCATTGCTGGGGATAACTTTCATCTGTCAAGAGAGTCCATAAAATAGCAACAGAATAGCAGCCAGGCCATCTCTTTCAAAGGCAGTGAAAGCTGCAGTCATCTCTATTCTGAAACATAAAAAGCACAAATTCAAAGTAACACATGCTAACAGCCCTCCCTGTTGCAACCTTCTAGCTAGAAACAATACATCTAAAAATACATCTGCTGATGAGGTCAGTAGGCTTATCCCTTGCGAGAGCCGGAAGGGCAGGAACTAAATAATTATGCAAAATCAGGAAAAAAGGTTGCAGCAGTGGGAAAAGATCAAGCTCTTTGTTTGTAGATTCAGCTTTCCTGATCAGCTCCAGTATGGGATCTTTTCCATGCTGTTGAAACTTGAAGTTCAAATTGCCGCTGCTTCCAATGCAGCATAATTATTAAAATAAAAACGTGCTGAAAACTAATGCAAATAGCTACTAAATAAAAAACATTTTGGGTTAGAATGTTCTCCCATTCCACAATTCTGGGTGAAGACACAGATTTAATGTCTTTATGGCTGACAGTGACTAATACACTCATCACTAGACAACAGTGTCCACTAGACTGTCTGTGTGTAGGTGTAGGTGAAGATGGAATGGTCAAACTGTACTCATAGAATCCTCTTCCCCTGTAGTTATGGGTTTCCTGAGAGCCTGGCTCATGCATGGCCATAAGATATTTCCCTGCTCACACAGAAAACTAGCGTGAAGAAGAAAATATGGTGGCTTTTAGTCCTGTGAGCATGGTCTTCAAGCCAGCACCAAAACCAACCTGCCAGAAACTTTCAGATACAGGAAGAGGTGAAAGAGCTTTAGGGTAATCAAGGATTTTTCTAGTGAGTGAATAAAAACCAGAAGTTAAAATCAGCAACATCTTGGAGAAGAAACAAAAGGGTTTCATGAAGAGCCTGACGCAGGACTGCTATGGCCACTGAAGAACAGTAAGTAGAGGTGGAAAAAAGCCTTGGCCAGCCCAGTAGCTACAGACATTGACAGTGGAATGTCTTCCCTGTGAAGAAGTACAAACCAATTTGGGCTTAAAAGCTGCAGCCTGTTTTAAAACACTCATTTGATGAAGAAGGAAACAAAAGAAAGGGCGGGGGGGGGGAATTTTAAAAATAAAAACCTTGGGTTTATATTTGTGCCACGCTGTCTGCTTGCTGCTAAGGCACAACCTGCAGCTGTATGCCAGGCTTGCAAATCATACTAAAGCATCTGTGCCTAGGGAACAGTCCTGCTCCTAAGTCAGCGTTTTCTCACTCGATTTCCCAGAACTACAAGAGCTGACCTTACTGACACTGCTGCTCTAGAAGAAATAAAGGGAACCATTTGCATCACTAAAGCAACTTCACCGAGGGGAAAACACCACGGCAGCCAAGGCAAGCCCTGCTGAGCTGGGAGCTCCCCAAACAGAACCCTCTGCAACTCTGCATCTGTTCCCATCACAACGAGTGCCAAAAACGCCCTTGACTTCAGCTAGAGCAAGATCAGGTGCTCTCTCATGGGAAAGGCAGAGCCATCCTAACAGAGGAAATTAGACCCTATCAAGTAGGATAATTACAGAATTTGTAAAGGAATTTTTCAGGGGGATTTTTGAGGGGAAAACCCCTCTGTATTTCCGTTATTGCTATTGGAATCCCTTGATGAGGCAGAGGTGGCTGTGAAACTCCAAGTCTGCCCTGTAGGGACAGGGTTGGCAGGTTGAGACACAGATACTTTATAGCCCAAGTGGCTGTTCTGATTTTTAAGTTCCCTGAGTCCCTTTGGACAACTAAGAAAACCTGACAAGGCTAATAAAATCTAGGCAGTTAAGAGGCAGCTGTGAAATTGCTGTTTGTGGGGAATCAAACCAAGAGGTCAAGCACACTGACTTCAACCATACTACATTTGGGATAAATGGGAGTTACGAGATTTTTGCTCCATTCATAACTTCACAACAGTACAGTGTTTAAAAGCCCTGGTACCCTCCTCTGCTAAGCACATTCTTGCACTACTTTCAGTCCAGCACCTGTGTGTTGAGGCTCAGCAGCATCCATGGACTGCCCCCAGCTTGTCTTTCTGGGCTCACTCAGGAGTACGCTGGGCTGTGCTATAACTTGGCAAAGGGATCACACTCCAGCAGTGCTGTCCAAGTCCCTACCAACCTCCACCACACCTCATGGTCATCTTTTCATGTACCACAGCCCTCATGAGGCTGGCTGAGTGGTTCATGGCTTATCCCTCCTCGTACCTTGTACTTACACCCCATAGAGCCCACAACACAACTTCTGTCAGAGTGGGAGTTTGGGGCTTTTTTTTTTTTAAGTAATTTGCTTTAGACGACACAAGAACTGCACAGACCCAGCTTAAAGAAGGAAGAAATCATCTGTATGCTGGGCCATCCTCGCTTTGCTTCACCACCCTAAATTGTTTTTTGAAATTGAGGTAAATTTATCTCAGGGGAGAAGTGTCTGTTAGCTCTCCAGATGTCAGGAGTACAGCTGACCTTTGGAGGATGGAGCCTCTGATTTTGTTGTCTGTGTCTTTCAAATGGGCCCATAAGACAGTTATACTCTTCTTTTTTTCTACCATGAGGTAACCCCACATCTGATTTTGTCAGGTGATCTGATCAAGTTCTCTCACATCACTAAGCTGATTCTTAGGAATAAAATGTATTTTCCAAATAATCACATATGACATCAACAAAATAAAGCTTATTTAAAATATACACTAGCAAATTGTTATTTCCTCTTGGAAATGTTTTCACAGACAGAAAGTAAATTTTATTTGAAGCAACCATTATTGTAGATAAGGGGTACAATGTTGTATTTTTTCAGAAAGAAAAACCCACTATGAAGCTATAAACATTAAAATGGAGTTATAAATGCAGAGGAAGTTTACTGATTGATAAAACAGAAACTAAATAAGCAGGTTTTAAATGTTTTTGTCTTATTATAATCTGAAGATTTTGATGTGTAATATATGTAGTATTCCAGTTTAAGCTTAGGTATTATGAGCTGCTTAAAAAAACTGCAAAGTTCACGTCTCAAAGATAGACCGCCCTTTGCAGAGCAAAGAGCAACTGTGTGCCGGGTTCTGCAAATTCCTTGTCCTCTGCTGATCATTAGACCCAAAACCACATGTAAAGTGTAAGTATTTGCAGAATAGAGACATTATTTTCTCCAGCTGTACTGCCAAAGAGAGCCAGGAAACAAATCACAAAGTCAGGGCATCCTCTTTCAGCTGTATGTGCTCAACAAAAAACTCTGCTTGGAAATGGCTGGTGTCCTGCCTAATTAGGCAGACTAGGCCAGTCATGACATCCAATGAGTCTTTTCAGGGAAACTGGATCTGGCGAGGAGTTGTGACTACAGGTTTCTGACATTGGCTGCTTCTGGACGAAGAACACCAGATGAGATGTACTGCTCCAGCAAGTGCTAAGTTCTTAATTTAGGCATTTTATGGAAACTGTTGAAAAACATTCTAATTGGAAGGAACTTCTGCTTCTCTAGCATATAATTTTCTCCATTTTTTAGCACTGAGGCATTTGCATGAAAACAAGCTTTTTGTTTTGAAAATTCCACTGTGCTTGTTGTTTATTCCCCACTGGAATTCATAATCCTGTGTTTGCACAAAGCACTATAATTGGTTGTTGTGGAAGTGTTTCTATCCAAAGGAAATGATTGTTAATAATCAAGAATGAACAGTTGCATAATAGAGATTAGTAAAATAAGCATGATTCTAATAATAATGCTAATCTCCATGAAAACAGTATCTTCAAATGCGTTGAAATAAACATATCCCAGTGATCAAAATCATCTTTATGAAGAGCAGCAAGAATCACAGGAGTAAGTACAGGTGGACATTGACTCTATCAATGAGAGCGGTACATTCCGCAATTGGCAAGTTTAAAATTCTGCCATGAGCTGTATCAAGTTGGCATGGCCAGGTTTTGGTAGCGGGGGGGCTGCAGGGATGGTTTGCGTGAGAATCTGATGGAAGTTTTTACCTGTGTCTGGCAGAGCCAATGCCGGCCGGCTCCAGGACGGACCCACCAGTGGCCGAGGCTGGGCCAATAAGGAATATGTATTAGCAATGCCTCTGTGACAATGTATTTAAGATGGAAAAGAAGTTATTGTGGAGATGTAACTGCGGCCAGAGGAGAGCAGAGTGAGAACATGTGAACAACTCTGCAGATAACAACATCAGTGAAGAAGGAGGGAGAAGAGGTGCTTCAGGTGCCAGAGCTGAGGTTTCCTTGCAGCCCATAGTGAAAATCATGGTGAGGGAGCTGTGCCCCTGCAGCCCATGGAGGACTACAGGGGTGCAGAGATCCACCTGCAACCCGTGGAGGAGACCCACAGAAAAGCAGGTGGATGCCTGCAAGAGGCCTGCAAACTCATGGTAAGCTCGTACTGGAGCAGGGTCCTGAAAGGGACCTGCTGACCTGTGGAGACAGGAGCAGGCTTAATGATAGAATTTTTGACCCTGTGGGGGACCCACGCTAGAGCAGCCTGTGCCTGAAGGACTGCACCCCATAGAAGAGTGACCCATGCTGGAGCAGTTCATGGAGAACTGTTGTCCATGGGAAGGACTCATGTTGGAGAAGTCTGTGAAGGACTGTCTCCCCTGGAAGGCACCCCACGCTGGAGCAGAGGAAAGACTCCTCTTCCTGCAAAGCAGTAGGAACAACATGTGATGAACGGATCCCATTCCCCTTCTCCCTGCAATGCTGGGGGGAAGCAGGTAGAGCCCTGGAAGGAGAGAGGTGTAGGTAGAAAATGTTTTAAACATTTATTTTACTTCTCATTATCCTGCCCTGATTTTAGCAATAAGTTAAATTAATATCCTCAAGCTGCATCTGCTTTGCCCATGATGGTGTACGGTGAGTGATCTCTCCCAGTCCTTACCTCAACTCATGAACCTTTAATTATATTTTCTTTCCCCTGTACACTCATGGAAGTGATAGAGCAGCTTTGGTGAGTGCCTGGCATCTAGCCAGGGCCAACCCACTACAGTGTCTAGAAGTCAAACGGAACTAAAATTTTTAAGACTCAACAGACAATTAATTAACAAATCCATATAGGTAATTCTTGTTGGCCCAAAATACATATAATAATGAACTCATACAAAGGGTGAGTTTCTCCATGTTATCCATGTCTAAAACTCTCAAGAGAAGCTTTTGACCAGTTCACAATCTTGAGGCAGGTTTTAAAGTCCATTAGAGTCTGCTGGTACATTATTAACTCCCTGCAGACCTTCAGAGCTGAAGCATCTTCTTCCTTCGCAAAGAACTTCCTAGTTTTCCCTTGTAAGACACATTTCTTCTTGTCTAGCTCACTGATCTCATGTTTTAACCCAGACCCATGCTACTTCAATGGTAGTAGAAGCAACTTTTGTTTTGGAGCAATGCACAGATACCTGAATGGCTAGTCAGGGCTCCCAGTCCCTGGGTTTGGCTGCACCAGACCTCTAGGGGGGTTATCTGCTGCCAGCCAAGTCATTCTGAGTCAGGTTTAACACAAATCAGGATTTAAGAATAAAATGTTACCCTTAAATCTTTGATAGGCAATAATGGAATTCCATTACAAGATAAAATAAAAGATATAAAGATAAAATAAATTGCCTTAACAAGGGCACATATAATAACAGATATCCTCCTCCACAGCATCTGGTGTCTAGCTTTTTTTTATTCTAGGTTAAACAATAATATCTCTGAGATAATTGAGTTCTTTTTTTCTTTCCTGATTCCTCTTGCATCTTTTCCTCAATCATCTCAACTGCCTTAGAAAACAGTGAACGGAGAGGCACAGAGGAGCACTCAGATCATTCCTTCACACTAGCCCAGCCAAGACATGCAAAGCTTACTTGCTTCTCACCTGTGAAACCTCCCTCCCTGTTGCCTGTGCCTAGGCATTAAACAGCACTTGATGCTCCATGTCCAGTAAGGAGATGCAAAAGTAACTTTTTTTCTCTCCTCCTCCTCTGCAGCTGGTTTTTGGCTGCTGGTCTGTTACAGTATCCTGAGGAAACATCAATAAATCTTATGCGTGATATTGTAATACGTACAAACATACATCTCCTTCATAACTAGTTTTATTATGTGAGTCTCATGTAAGTTTAAACATGTTATTTCAGAGATCACAAATGAGAACAGCTGTTTTATCACCTGCAGCGCTCTAAGATACAGTCTTGGTTAACAACAGCCCTTGCCAGGAACAGTAGGAAAGCAAACGGACAGCCTGCACACCTGGTCCATGATTGCAAAGGAAAATGGGGCACAGAGTAACAAGGAAACATCACCTCTTCACTGGAGGTGAATTTCTCATTTATACTTACAATATACCGAGAATTATACAGACAATCAATGGACAAGTCTTTATAAGAGCAGTCGTCCTCAGTCGACTTCCTGTCCGGCTCTTCACATAGCAAGGGTTATTTGAGTTTCATAGCTGTGGCACAGAGGTATTTCCAGAGCAAACATCATTTTGACACATAGACTCTAAATTACTTTATGCATGAGTGACTAAGATGAAACTGAAATATTTATATAATCACCTTTTGTTATAAGATTTGCCAAAGCCTACAACCTGCCCTTTTATTAAGAAAGGACTGTCTTGTCTGCTCATAATGGCATGTTTGGCATGGGCTGGAGGTGATTATTCTGTGTTTTGACAGATAGAAAATTCAGGGTCCAGATACCAGTTCTCCAAGTACAGCCTTTGTCACTAAGTGAATTTTTCAGTGGTAATACAACACAGGAGGGCTTGGAAATATTCTTTGCCTTGCTCTCTTCATCAAGAAGCTACCTCTCTGATAAAATACACATTATCAGACAACGAAGGAGAAGTGTCCCTCTTCCCTAAGCCACATAAACTGCAGTGACATAATTAACAAAATTCAAAGCCAATTGATGTGGCTTAACTTAAACTTACACAGTAAATAGACGTGTAGCTTTAGTTACTCATTGCCAATAATCTTCTCTGGCATTTATACATGAGTAATGGCCCTCAGACCCTACACAGGCATGCAGGAAAGTCCTCCTAGAGCTCACATAAGATTAGAGTATTTGATTCAAACCAAAGAAATGAGACATCAGTATGCAAGCAAAGGGATGGTATCTTGGAGGTGTACATGTTTGGATTTTCAAAAGGCTTTGAACAAGCTCCTCACCAAAGACTGTTAATCATCTGAGTTGTCAGGACATATGTAAGAATACACTCATCTGAATACACTCTTCTGACTAGTGAGAAGACACAACACAAAGGATGTGGTTATGGTCCAAGTTCACCATGAAGTGAATTTCACAGCAGGATTCAGAGAGGATTTGAGAGACCTGTATTAAATAGCATATCTGTGTATGACCTAGAAAGGAAAAAGGGGACAACTGAAGTGACAAGTTCACAAGGGATGCAGAGTTGCTCAGAGCAGTCAAGCCCGACTGCGGGAAAAGCTGGAGGCAAGCTGATGGTGCAGAGCTGCAGAGGGATTACACAACATGGAGATAACAGCAAGCAAATTTCAGTTTCTGTAACTGCAAAGTAATGCACATAAGGAAAAACAACATAACAAACTATATCTGATGGAGTCTGAAGAAAGTATAATCAGTCAGGAAGAAAATCTTGAAACCATGTGCTACTTCTCTGAAAGTAAGTCAATGTTCAGTAACGGTTAAAAAGGCATTTAAAGAATTACTAGCAAAATAATAGAGAAAGAAAAAGACAATACTATTATGCCATTGTATAAATCCCCAGAGTATATATTCAACGAATATTGAGTACCACTCTGGTCATGCTATTTCAAAAGGAATGCAGTCCAGTTGGAAGCAGTGCTGGTGGGAACAGGATGGTATGATTTCTGAATGAGGAAATTACTAAAGACACTAGGAGTTCACTTTGAAAATCATATGAGTGAAGGGGTATATAACATAGGGGTCCACAACCAACACACTGTTGCAAAAACATATAAGGAAAGTCTGTTCCCTACTTGCTGTTTTTCTGGGAAGAGTGACATGGTTTGGTCACTCTTTCATGTCAAAACAAAGAATAGGATGATCTTTGTAACCCTGTACATAATTATATCACTGCACCCACTGACACATGATAATGTGATCATTTCAAAAGGAGATTAGATCAGTTTATGAAATGTCACCAAAGGCTATTAAACATGATTGTCTGTCTGCAACTACCTACTGAGAAAAATCCCTCAACCACAGAGAGTGAAGCTGTACAAGCATGACACATAATATTGCATATATCCTCTCTACCTGCCCTTGGCATTTGTCACTGGGTGCTGGAAAGAGCATGCTCAGGGCATTTTGTCTAACCTATTGTGGTAACTCTCACCCTAATGTATTTACAATCACTCTGGTTTCCATACTGGTAGTTCGGGGTCCAGTTCATAGCTCATGGGAGTTAGAAATTCAGTTTTCTGATGTTCAGCTGCATGAAGTTCAGTAAGCCTATCAAATCATTATGAATAAGTTCATTTCACCTGTGCCGGAGAAGGAGGCAAATACATAAATATTGTTTAGTTGCCAGGGTTTCCTTTGGAGTCCATTGATTATTTTCCCCTGAAACAAAGCCATAGTAACCTCATAGGGTTACTACAGCCCAGATTTTGGTGGAAAAAGCCAGAAAGGACAAAATCTTAGGTCTGTTTCTCTCCAACCCACACAGCCCTCTTGCACTACCCCAGGTGCCTTTGCGGCTGCAAATCTCATGCTGTTTCCCAGAGCTTGTAACACATGCACCGATTTCACAATCTAAAAGCAAGACTCCAGTGGGCTTCAGCACAGCTTCTGCTTTCCAAGAACCTGTAAAAGCAGGAGGGACACACACACATCCATACACAAGCACAGCCATGGGAGTACCACAAATGGCTCAAGGGAAACCCAGGGCCAAATAGTACATAATGAGAAAAGAAGCAGCTTGTTCTAAGAGAAGGAGTGGATCAACATTCAGCTGGGTTGGCACATGTTGGTTTTGCACCGCTGGGAAATTGATCCCAAGGTCTCTCAGCTGAAAGCTGGGGAATCTGCGGGGACGAAATGAAAGAGTGTGTGATGAAAGGTATACTGAAAAACAGAGAGCAGGTCCACATAAGGCAAAAGCTCTAGGCCATCCCATGGGATGCTCTGCCTATGGGAAGTTTAGTGAAAGACTCTGAAAGTTGAAAAAAGCACCAGGTTGCTCTGGGGCCAGAGAAATCACTATCAGCAGCTACTCTTGCCAGAATTTTCCCTTAAAACACTTCCAACAAATGATCAACAAATGAAGATTTCTGCTTTGCTGCTTCAGCTTATCTGGGAGTCCTTATTCCAGCCAATGCACTTACATTATTTTTAGCATACACAGTAAAATTCCATTTTTTTCCTGAAGCATCCAGTTCTCTCAGACTTCATCATTGTGCTTTTGCTGAAACCACACTGTTTTAAAGGCCTATAACCTTCACAGTTTCCCAGAGTCAGATTTATCAGATACCATGATGGGTAAAACTGCAGAGTCCAAAGGAAATTATGAAAATCTCAGTCAAAATCAGATACTGCAGTTACCAGAGGAATTATTTTTTTCCCAGCTTAAGCAAACCAGATAAACACCCAAGAATTTAGGCTTTAGAGGAGGTACAAGCCAGGTTTACCACTAAGTTTGATGGTACTTCATCAAACTGAAAGAAGACAGAATTAGATTAGATATTAGGAAGAAATTCTCCACTTTGGGAATGGTGAGACATTGGAACAGGTGCCCAGAGAAGCTGTGGATGCTCACATCCCTGGAAGTGTTCAAGGCCAGGCTGGATGGAGTTTTGAGCAACCTGATCTAGTGTAAGGTGTCACTGCCCATGACAGTAGGGTTGGAAATAGTCCCTTCCAATCCAAACCATTCTACGGTTCTATGATCATCATGACTATGGGAGTAACTGAGTTAACTGAGTTACCGTAAATCACACCTTCTACTTAAGCAGCCAGAACATACCATCTGAGGTCAGCTTAATCAAGGTTAAGAGTATAAGGATGCTTCATCAGACCTATAACTTCTCTAGCTTTATACTTTTATATGATTCTTTCTTGTTGAATGTGCTTAAAATTGTACTTTATAAGTCAGAATTTGTTCTAATTTTCTTTCTGCATTTTATGATCATAATTTTTACACAGGAGACAGTTTTTGTAGCTAAACAAGTGAATACAAAACTTAGATACATAGCTTCAAACGTTGTACAAATACTGCTAATGTATTGCAGTTATGTTAGTACCTCTCTAAGGGATGGGTACCAGGTTACTTTTCCTCCTTTGGAAAACCAGCCTATCTCTCATCTCCTAATCCCCCTGAGAGGATTGCTCTGGGACAGTGATGCCATGGAAGGGTCTCCTCAACACACGCTCTGCTTTACCTAACAAAGATTCCTTGGGAAGAGAGATGCATAAAATCCACTAAAATAAAGGGACCAGAAGCACCTTGCCTTGCCCTGAATCACTTGCCCCAAGCTGGGGAACCAAACTAGGTTTATAGTGTGTTTTTGAGGCAGACAGGACCCTTGAGTGCAGATAGCACTCAAATAAGGACATTGCAAAGCGCAGGCCCCCGTGCTAAGGGCACACCCACCAACCAGCACTGCTCTCAAGTGCCTGGACCTGTGGCTTCTACCTGCAGTGATGAACACTCTCACCTCCTGGCCAGGTGCTTAGCAGCAATGGTTGTCAGCTCATCTGGCTCCCTTGGAGTAAGACTCTCCTGCAGAATCTGCTCCTGCAGCCCCTTGCAACAGTGGTCTAGATACAGGCCAGCTACCATCTCATGCCCTTCGGGAATTTTGATAAATCCCCAAAGGCACCTGGTGGCATGTTTAGATGCCTAAACAGCCTCATTAATCAGATTAATGAATAAGGACAAGTTGTTCTCTGTACAAGTAACATAAAGGAATGGTGTTTATTAGCATTTTAAGCATTACTGAGTGTTCCTTGTCCTAACATCTGCAATGCCCAATAAGGGAACCGGATGAGCACAAGTTCACCCACTCAATTACAGCTATCCTTGGCCTTGTCCTGGAAAGGCACAAGGAAAAGACCAGCTTTCTGGTGTCAAACACAACTGATGCTGGAGGAAGAAAATTTTCAGGTAAGTCACTGAGGTTCTGTGAAAACTAAGAAAAAAATGTATCAGCAAATCCCTGCAAGAAGAGGTTTAATGATCTTGTTTCTCAGGCTATTCATAGACTGTGTCATTAGAAACTCCAGCTCGAGGCTCTGTTCCCCAACCCTCTCCTGTGGAGGATCTCCTCTGATTTCTGCGTAAGGAGTATATAGTTTGGTTAGGAGTAGTGCTGACACAGTGGCACCTACCAGCTGTCCAAATGCTGGCATGGGCAGCTGGGTAAGCCAAGAGTCTTCTAGCTGTGCAGCTTCAGCTGGGAGTCTGGCACAAAGGAGACGCAGAATAACTAACACTGATTTAAAAGAAAAAAGCTCTTCTGATTTGAGTCCCTGTTGGTTTTAATCACAAACAGCATTTGCCTTTGTTTTTGCTTTCCATGCCTTATCCTATTTTAAAGCACATCCTACTCTAAACTGTCATCATGGCTGTAACTGTGGCTCTGCACAGTGAAACTTAACTATTCAATTCGTCACTGGCAATATAGTGGTTAAAATCTCAAACATCCAACTGGCAAGCCACACAAAGGCTGGAAGCTTTTGAAGTTATTGGCAGAACACTGTACTGGTAAGATATAGTGGATTCACCTTGGCTGGCTGCCTTACACCCACCCAGATGCTCTCCCCCTCCCTCTCCTCAGGAGAACAGGGGGAGAGAATCAAATGGAGAAGCTCATGGATTGAATAAGAATAGCAAAAGCTGTGCACAAAAACAAAGCCAAAATATAATTTTATTTGCTACTTCCCGTCAGCAGGAAGATGTCCAGGCACTCCCCAGGAAGCAGAACCTCAGTACACATAGTAATTTATTAGGAATAT
The DNA here is from genome assembly GCA_013390025.1 of Pitta sordida. Lineage (NCBI taxonomy): Eukaryota > Metazoa > Chordata > Aves > Passeriformes > Pittidae > Pitta > Pitta sordida. Next base: position 74,900 of record WEKX01029495.1, read on the forward strand.
AAACATAACTATGATGTCTTCTCATTCTCCCTCTTTATCTCAACTTTTATCGCTGACTACAATGTCATAGAATACAGAATATTCTTTTGGTCACCCAGCCTCTTGCCCACTCCCAGCCTAGCCTTTTCTAGAGTGAGAGAACTGGCAAGACAGCCTTGCTGCTGTACAGTTACCAGTCGGCAGTATGTAGAACACTGGAGCCTTCTCAGTATTGCATTACCCAGTAATGGAAAGCCCAGAGTCATACAGGTTGGTGTGAAGAAATCTAAATTCATGCCAGCCAGACCCAGTAAGAGCTGGGATTTATCCTCTGTCATAGACACATGTCAGTTCAAAAAGGTCTTTTATTTGTCTATAGGATTATGGTTCTTCTTGGCTCATGTAGTATACTCAGTAAATAGGTGGATTACTTTCCTGTCATTTCTTTATACAGCTGATGATACATATGTACTTTCATTTTGTAACGGATGTTCAACTGGAGAAATTGTATGGAAAGGCTTAAACCCTACTGTATGACTGATTCTTTTTTCACTCTGTACCTGCAGAATTGCAAGTAAAGGTGATTGGATGCTGTGCCTTGGCTGTAGTCAGCTTGCCAGATAAAACCTCAAGAACACTACTTCTGCTCTGCATGCTCAGATTTGATTTTGCACTGGAAAGCCACAGATAGAAGAAAAAATTCAGCACCTTTCCCTGGAAAGGGGCAAAAAAAATCTCCTTCTAGATGTAGTAAGCACAGAGGACTTCAGTCTTAGTATAAACTGAAAAAGATGGGCTCTATTTTCCAAATAGCAAAGCCTAACTGAAGCCAGGTGTAGTACCAACAAGAAGGAAAAAAGACTGAAGAGGGAACAGGTCTGAAAACCATGGCAAGCAAGGCATGGTATTTCCTCACATCATGCTAGGGGTAGGCATGCCAGTTCTCACTGCAGCCACCGGAAAGGCACTTCTGAAAGCCATTCAGACACCATATCAGTTGATTTCCCATTGGGTTTGCCTATCACTCCTTGCCTATCCTGTCCTTGATGGAAGCGATTTAGCAGGGCAGCAGCACTGCCCATGGAGTCTGTCTCAATTTAGTACCTAATTTTAAGGCAGCCAGAGACAAAGCCGGTGCTCTGAGCAATTTTTTTCTTGTGCTTAATTCCATCTTGATGGCTAATAAGTGAAAGCATAAGAGTCTTAAATTATAGCTACTCTCCTTTGAATTTGGCTAATACTGGGCTCTGCAAAGGAGCAGAGAAATTACATGTGGATGGACAGAGGCAAAGCAGCAGCTCAAATTGAGGGCATTGCACTGAAGGCACACTGCATTGCCACAACATTCACACATTGGAAGTTAATCACTGAAATTCATCTTAATCAGGTATCTTTTGTGGTCCTATCAAAGCTGAATTAATGTTCATTCGGTGCCTGGTAATAGCTGACATAGCTCTGGATACTGAAACAAAGCATTCAGCTCTATTTAGTCACATTATGGAAAGCCATTTATGTGGGTTTTTTTTTTTTTAATTATTATTAACACTACAGCATTAAGAATCATGACCACCATTTGCAAACTAAAGAAGTGGTAAATATGTCTGGGTACAAAATTTATTAGTGAGAAGCTATTGCCTGATGTGAGAGAGCGTGCTGTAATTCCTAATTTTTCCCACAAAAACTCACTTCCAATGGGGGATAGTTGAAAATGTTAATAAATCATTGCTATGATATATTTAAAGGCTGCTGGTGAACACACTGCAAGACATAAATCACAGAAGGTGGCATTTCAAACTAGTAAATAAAAAGTAAATGAAAATATCATCACATAGATTTAGAGGGTGTTTGACAACAAGGACCTCTGAGTGAATTTATTTTTGTTTTTAAGAGCTCTAAATGGGAACAACATATACTGGAATTCTGCATTATGACCCTGCATTTCTAAGGCAGCACTCTGTCACCAAAACTTGAATAACGACCATCTTCAGCTGAGAAGAATGACAGAATCTGGTCCACAGCATGTATCAATATCCACTCTGCTCAATTGCAAAAGAATCTGGAGAACAAAGCACAAAGTGGTTTGGAGGGATAGAATCAAACAGACCCATTCATAGAGCTTAGAGTCTATCCTAAGCAAATGAGAAATCTTGCACTTGTGCAGACAAAAGAAAACAAAGTAAATTAAAACAAAGCTGGGGATATGCTGGCTGGAAAGTGCCAGGCTCAAGATGCAGAGAGAAATAATAATAAGTTACAATTTGCTGATATCATTGAGTAGTGCTTGTCTTGGTTTTGGATAAGGGTAAGAAGGGTAAGAATTATCTAATCTGGAATTTCCCCTCCTACCAGTAATACGCAGATAGCACTTCACATGTATGACTCTCAGACCAAGCTGTGCACTTTTTGCACGTGTTGCAAGCTGGGATATAACAGCACAGAGACAAGATGCCCAACAGTGACCTCACACTCTTTTCTGTTATTGGTGTTAAATGCTTGAGTGACTCCACTCTGAAGTCCCTGCCTGACGCAGCTCATCCCAAGGCACGGGACAGTTGGGAGACGAAGATACAGGATGATGTCCTCCTACCATCCCTTGTTCAGTCTGCACACATGGCCATGCGAGGTGTGCTTACATTCAGTGTGAAGTGAACACCTATCAAGGAAGACAGTAATTTTTATTCTTTAAAGAGATGTAGAGCAGTTGTTTTGGACCATGTGCAACTGGATTTATAATTTCTGCTGGAATGTATCCAAGCTATGGAAGTAATTTGATGAGTATCTTTACCATATGGACTATTAAAAATGTTTAGAAAGTAATTTGAATATTAAGCTTTTCTATCTTAAAGTTTGTTCTCAGGTCTGGTACTTCCTATACTGTGGATGGTGTTTCTAACTAGAAAGACAATCAGTGAGCCTCTTCTGAAAGAGGAATTGCCTAGAAGATCTTAGCCTTTTGATTCAATAGCCCCATAAACACTAGATTAGGATTAGGTTTCCTGCCACAAACGCCCCTCTCTGAGACATTTGTGTAATATGGTACACGATATTTTATTCTAGAGCCTGCAGCGAAAAGCAAAGTTTGCCCTACACTGCGGAAGTAGATGGATTCCAGGCAAATTTCATGTTATTGTAGTTGTGAAATGGTGATTTTCCTGTTTTTTCTACTGCCATTCGTTGAATTAAACAGCTTTCATGTTTCAAAATCAAATTCTTCACTTGGTGTGGCGCAGAGGTGTATAAGTATGGGTTCCTCTGGATGCAAAAAACCTAACAAATTCCACATTTTCAGTAAATCAGATCAGATTTTTACTGCAGTCCTTTAACAGCATCAAAGAAGGATATAAGACATAAAAGCTTGTCCTCAGTTTAAAAGGTTTCACCAACATTTCTCTTTTTTGTTTTTTTTAAATAAACACAGGCTTTTTATTAGCACCAAGTTTCTAGTTGGGGAAAAGGATGGAGGAAAGTTAAATTGAGTTTGCTTCATTAGAAAATTAGTTGCATAATTACTGAGATTATGCAGCTGTTACTATCTGCAGGTGTTAAGTACTGGGCAAGACTTTTGTGTCACTACTATGAAAATTTTTAAAGTCAAATTTTTAGTAGTGACACTTTAAGTATTTTAGGTAAGCTTCTGTTTCAGATTATTTTTGTCCACTTATGGTTTCATATATTTGTAAAACTAAGTATCGCACCCCAAAATACTTCTTGTACTATGATGACACAGTCACAATAGGACAGCTAGAGACATTAAGTCATGCAGTCTGCCCTGAACAACACGTGATCTTTGTCTGTCTTGCCACATCCTTTGTGAAAGAGACTTTTAAAGTATCACCTTGAGACACTGACCTGGTTTGACTTCTTCTCAAGTTGTGGTCCATCCAAGTCCAACAGGAGACTCAGTAGGTCCACCTATTCATGTGAATATTAGAGGTGTGGTATTAGCCTGTGCATTGAAGGAAACAAGTCTATCACAACTGGACAGTTTTCTTGCGTCCATTTTTTCTTAGCAACTTCTGAACACATTGGCCAATTTCTTCTGGACGGAGGCAGCAGTAGTCTCTGCTGTGCTTCATAGATATTTCCCAAGAAGAAAGGGAAAGAGAGAAATTTACTGGTGATCCCACAGAGGAATAGCAGGAAAAGTGCATCTGGTTTTCGTTTCACATGGTAACTTTGCCTTGATTTTCTCAGTCTCCTTCACATCTACAACTTTTAAAACAGTGTGAATATTCTTGCAGAAAGCTGCTTTGTGAACCTTGTAATTCACTTTTCCAAGCCTCTCAAAGGCCATTTCACCCCACATTAGTTTATTTTAGCTCTGCTTACAGCCACCCTGTAACTCCAGGATGGATGCTGATGACCACTGCCATCTGAAACACACGGCTGCTCCTGCCTTCTGGCTAGCTGGAGTCCTTGCTTCTCCCAGGAGGGTCCTCCTTAAGGCTGGCCCCTCGATTCTTTGCAGTGTTTTCTTGTCTGCACCTGTGCAGTCCCTTTGGCGTGCTGAGGGGTGGCACTGGCACTCCCTGTGGGGCAGGACTGGCACACTCTGGTGTGCAGGGGGGCAGTGCCTCTTACTCATTTGAGGTCTGCCCAGAGTTCACTCCCTTATGAGTCTTGCAGAGGTGACATGGCGGGGAAGGTTTATAACATGCTATCAACATTTTATTGGAGTTTATTATTAGGCACGGTCCTGTGGCCCCGGGGCACAGTAGGGTTCCTCCGCAGCGTGGCACAGTCGCACTCTGCGGCAGGAGCCTGCAGAGCCAATATCCCATGCAGAGAAGCAGTGGCTGCTAGTCCGAGCCGTCATCCCATGCGGAGAAGTGATGGCTGCCAGCCCTGCCTCCGCATGGGATGCCAGCTGGGGCTGGCAGCTGCCCCACCTCCACACGGGATGTTGGCCTGGGTGGCAGCCGCTGCTTCTCGACACGGGACGGCAGCAGCTGCTGCAGCAAAAGCTGGGAATCCTTACGCCAGCAGCACTGCCGCAGGGAATCTTGTGGACTCCCTGGGTGCGAATGGGGCAGAGAAGACCCCCTTTGCTCCCCTGAGCCACCTACCTTCACGGATTACAGGTTTCACAGGCGTCACCCAGTCCCTATCCCCCATGAAATTCAAGGGGTTACTGTATTTTCAACATGAACATAAATGGAAAGGTTTGACGGATATCACTATGGAAATTTTCAGACAAATTAGGAGCTTTCCTCTGACAGTTTGGCTGTGAGTATTGCTGTGTCTCACAACAGCACTAATTCAGGGTCCTCCTTTTTCTGCTGCTGCTATAGCATGAGCAGATAGCTAAGACAACCCAGCATCCCACATGGAGGAATCATTTCCCCCTGGCTCTGTGTTCATTTTCTATAACCTGCGTTTTGTCAACCAAAATCTGCATTTTATGGTGAGAAGGTGGTATTTTTCATGAAATAGTATAACAGAGCAAAGAACAAGCTTTCCATCAAAAACAACTCAGTCACATTTTTTTACATGAGTTTGCTAGTCCCAAACCTTTCTCAGGATGCATCGGTTTGTGCTGACAGACTTCTTCCAGCTTCCAGCCTGCAACATTTCTATCTGCACATCTTCCAGCCTGCAGCCCTGCAGTATGGTTCAGCCCAACACAACTTGCTTTAATAGACCAGGTATCCACAAAGGGGATGCAGCAGTGACCTTGTTTCACTGTATTTCGATTACAATCAGGCACATCAATGTAAGGGTGGGATTAATGCCACTGCCAGCCAGGGCCATTTGAGATGCCTTCAGCTGCCACTCCAGAAGGACCTGGGTCTCCCACTGGTCCTGTACAGTACCAAGAGGCCTGAATTAAGCCTTTGAACTCCACTGAGAAGAAGAGAACTTGGACACCCAGTTCACAGCTGGGTATCCACATGCACACATCTAACTATAAATTGCTGAACTTTAGAGCTGAGGTCCATACTATGTCTTTAGTCTGATGCTATTTGGACCAAACCTGTTGACACCGCTAACGTGCACACTTGCAATGCTCTATTTTGGGTGATTCTGTGACCAATACCAAAACCTCTTTGGGGAGCCAAACTCTTCGTGGTGCTGCCAGAGAAGCTCACACTGTACCAGCATGTTGTGCAGATGCTGAGCTTCCCATCTTCACTAACTCCAGGTCTGCACAGCATTTCATTCACACCTCCAACACTGATAAATTCCTCTCCAAAACGAGGTGCTCTCCCAGGGCCGATCTATTCGCTGCAGTGTATTTTAGTCACAGCAAACCCCAAGGATCAAAATAGGTCTTCTCTAACTCTGCCAGACAAGCATTTTGTATTTGATGAGGGGCAATTTATAATGGTTCTTGGCTGAGCTGAAAGCTGGCAAGTGTAGCAATTTGATTTCAGGGGGACTAGGACTCAGGCAACAAGGGAGTGCCTTCTCACTCCACAGCCTTAGCAAAATACTCTGCCACTTTCTGAGAAAAAGAGCTTCGAAGTGGCTCACCCACTATCCAGAGAGATGTGCAGGGCAGGAGTTACCCTAGGCCGTGAGAGTACCTGAAGCATCACCCTGCTCCTCCTTAACCTTGCAGAGACCCTTGGGCTAAAAGGAAGTCACTGGTGCTATTCCTGAAGGAACATTTGGGGCATTATCAGGTAGGCATTATTGCATTTGGGGCAATATCAGGGAGTATATTAGCAATGGTTTTCAGTCTGAATACTGGCAGTTGCTTTCAGACATCATCAACAGCTCAAAGCTTTCCATCATGAGCTTTTCGGAGAAATAAAAAAAGCCCGGTAAAACAAATGTACAGGGTGCAGGTGAGCCTCATCCAGCACAACATTCCACTTCTTATCCCACTCACAAGGAAGAACAAGAAATGCCCAGATCCTGTGTGGACCTGCTAGGAGGGCCTGTTCTGGGGAGCCAGTCTAGCAAGCAGAGACCCAGAGAG
>WEKX01029496.1:0-19630 GCA_013390025.1 Pitta sordida
GGCATGACCTGCCTCTCCTGAATCCGTACTCCTTCAAAGCTTTTAAAATGAGTTGCCTGTACTTTGTGTTCCTTCAAATTCTGTCAGTTACTCGGTAATTTAATTTTGTCTGTTAATAGAATTTCTAGGAAAAATGTTGTTCTGTGAAGACCAAAAACCATTGCGAGCTGAAATTATACTGAAGTTATACTGGACTTATCACTAAGAGTATAAAGTATTTCTTAGTAAAACAGTCATTTTTTTTTACTAGCAGCTAATTTTACCATTTATGTAAATTAAGGATGTTTGGTATCAACACAACTTGCTCTTCACACAACTCCAGGGAAGTCACTGAATTACAGCAGGTGTGTAGTTTCCTAGTATAAATTACATGTAAGCTTTAAAGTACACTGGGAATGTTCTTCCTCTTTTATTAATTTGTTTAATTGCAAACACTTCTTGTTCAGTCTTAAACCTAGCTGAAAGAACTATGTTTCAATTTTCAATTAAGCTTCAACTATTTTAGCCAAACTTTGCCTACTTTTCATTAGTAACTGTGTAGCCCAAATTAAGAATGACTCTTTTACCAGACTTCTATCTTTTAATGAGATAAAACTCAAGTGATAGCATTTGTCTACACAAGTAGTCCTTGAATACTTTTCACACTGCTTTTGCATTTTAATAGCACTTAAGATAACATTTCCTTTTTATTTGTTCTTCACTCTGTAAACAGTCATTGGCAACAAACAGAAACCTGGAAACCAGTAACCAAGTCTAACCCCATCAGAGTGCTCTAGCCTGTTGTACACAAAACCGTTTCCTTTTCCTTCTTTCTTGGAGAATCATGAATTATTTTCTGGGGGAAAAAAAGAAACAGCTTGATATACCAAATCCTGCCTCTTCTCTCCAGGACTCCAGGGTGATTAAGAGACTCTTGAAGATGCTTCTGAGTGTCCTAATCAGACAACTTGTGTCTGAAACCATCAATGAGTACCTTAATCACAAAAACCTTGACAAGATAGTGAAGACACCAGCAGTATTTCTACTTCTTGAAAGTCTGATCTCTGCCTGGGGTCAGGAGCAAAGGAGAAGAAACCTAGGATGCACTTGTCAAGTCAAAGGGGGTGATGGCATTTGAAAACCCTGGCTTGTTCATCAGTTGCTTCTAGAAGGAAAGGCAGCTCACCTGAAAAGCCTGGACAATACCTGCAGCCTACATGCAGGTACCTCAATGACTCTAGAGAAATTAAAACAGCACTAGACCTGAAACTTTAATGTTATAGGCTGTGGAATTGTTTTCATAGGGGCGAGAAGCGTAATTTTAAGTAAGCCTAGATGGCCAAGTCTTTTTAAAATGTTTACTGTTGACCAAAACTAATTACTCTGCTGCACTAACTTCAATAAATAAAATTTTGATCTTATTAACATGCATGCCTGAAAGTGTTTCCGTGAATCCTGCCCTCACATATTTATTTTTTTTTAGGTTGAAGAAACCTCTGCCTAGGGGCAACAGGAACTTTTAATTAAACAAACCTTAAATGTTCCCAGAGGCTAATTTGCAAATATTATATGTCATCTGTATATGTTAATAATAAATTAATAATACTTCCAATCCTAAAAACTGATTATTTAAAATCTAACTTCTGTTGTTGTCCTGATCTATGGTTGTTGCTCATAGCAAATAATATGTAGCAACTTTCCAGCACTAACTTCATACCAAAAGTACCCTTCAGCACAAAATTAACTGGGAAATTCTGGGTGAAGAAAATTTGTCTAGAAGCAGAGTCAAAGGAATAACATCCAAAAATCTTGGGTATCTTTGTGACTTCAGAATCACACAGAATCACAGAAAATTATGAGTTGGAAGGGACCCACAAGGATCATCTAGTCCAACTCACCATCTAATACCCGTACAGAGACCGAGAGCACATCCCAGAGCGTAACACCAACCTAGATGCCTCACAGTCACTGGCATGTCTTGTTTCACTGGACAGGTCATGTAGTTCTCTTTAAACATAAGGACTGTGACTGCTTGAGGACAGTGGCAGACACAGGCAGGAATCAAGAAAATGGATCAGGACAGGAGTTGTGGGGCTCAGAATCTGAAAATTTATCATAAATGTTTCTGGTAGTATTTATGCTGAACAAAAGCCAGTTCAAAACTGAAACTAGAGAGTTAGAGTATTCATAGATATATACAGTGAATCCTCTCTGTATCGCGACTTCTCCTTCACGACTTCGCCCATTTGCGAAGCAATTTTCTCGTAATTATGATTCAGCGGTCCGCGAGCTCAGCTGGCTGAGACATGCGCAGTTTGACTCTGCTGTGCCGAGGGGCGGTGCCTGTGGGGCGGGACTCATCCTGCCCTGCGGGGAGGGGGCTCACAATGGCAGCACCATGCCCCCAGTCCCTGAATGAGGAGACTGCCTCACAAAAGTGAGGCAAGCTGTGTGCCGGGAGGGCCGCAGCCCCGCATGCGATTTACTGCATCTTGCAGTGGCGTTTAGAGCCCTGCATAGCTCCTGTGTGCTCCGCTGAGACCCAGCGCAGCACCACCACAAGACATGCCGTTCCTTGTTACTCAAAGCCCAGTAAAAGCCCGGGCAGTGCTGCTTCTACCAGGACTGGTGGATGTTAAAGGGAAAGAAACTCCCATACCAACGCCTGCCCCCCGCCATAAGTGCACGGGGTGTTGCAAAGTTAAGGTTTTTCCAGGCTCCAAGAATGCCAACCAGAGCTCGGGGACACCCCTTCCCCACCGCGAAGGCAGGGCGAGCGCATGCGGGCAGGGCAAGTACTGGGGCCAAGCCGGGCCAGAGGACTGAGGGGGCAGTGGCACGGAGTTTGCGCTGGGAGCACACACATGCTGAGTTCCAGGGGGTGGAGCAATGGGCATGGCCTGCAGTTCTTTGCGATGTTAGGGTTTCGCGACGGCATTGGCCTGTCCCTTTCCTCACGATGGAGGAGGTATAACTGTAATTTCTCATTGTTGCACACAGTCACATATAAGTTTACATATATTCATACATATTTCACAGAGACAGCTTCAGGGAGTCTTCTGTCTAAAATTCCCAAAAGCTCAGCCCAAAACTGTCCAAAGCCAAATTCAAAGGTCATACAAATCAGAAATAGGTTTACATCTGCTACATTTTAACCTATCTTCTATTTTTAACCTTTCCTGACCTGCCAAGCAGTTACAGTTTGAGGAACATCAGCAAGCTTTGTCTTGATATTCTGCAAACCTCACTGTACAGCTATTTCCCCCAGCTTTTTTTCCAGAGCATCCAGCTGTATCAATACATCTCCCACAGAGACTGAGCATAACTACACCTGTCACAGTCCACTGGGCTATCAATATCCCTGACACCTTTGCTTCTTTTACAGATTGCTATTTACCTCCTATTGCTCTTGACTTCGTCTCCCTCCTCTACTTAGATTCACTTGCGTTTGTTGGAAACTTCATTACAAATATAAACTTGTCTACAACTGTATCTTTAATCTGAACCAGCACAATACAAAATAGAATTCCTAGTCACTTGGCATGAGAACTGCCTAGGTGCATGAAACTAAATCAAAAATGAAAAAACAGTATTGTGGTTTTTTTGTTTTTGACTATAGGAGACAGTCAAGCACAGGCAACTCTAAGGGGAAAAAATTACTTTACTATGTCCTCAATTCTATATTATTTAATAAGCTCAATGATTAACTGACTTGAATTTGTCGTAGTGTTCTCTACAGAGAGTGTCTGGGAAGGGCAATTTGCAATGAAAGCACAGCAGTACACTAGGAAACATAGGAGGGAGTTACACAGTGATGGGGCCTCGGTGAACTGAGCTCTTCCCTTCTTGGCAAGTGTTCAAGCTGCTCTGGGCAGCTGGAGGGTACAGAAGTTCAAGTTGGTGATATTAGAGACTGTATAACCATGGACAGCTAAAACCTGCCCTGTCCTCTTCCCGGGACAAATTAATTCACAAATAATTGTTGATTAAGTTGAATTGCAGAGGATATAAAAAGCCAAGAATTCCTGTCTAATCCTGTATGACTTATCACCTCTGGGAGTTATTCTGATGAAGGAACATAAGTCCCTCTTGTTTTCTTCTGTTATTCATTAGAAAGAATGCATATGAATAACTGTGTTATTTTCTTGGAAGCTTTTTAATTCCTTTAAAACATGCATGGATTTTTCTGTCTCAGTTGGGAGTAGGTATTTTACTTTCTTATTTTTCCCAATTGTGTTGGGTTTGGCTGGGATAGAGTTAATTTTCTTCACAGTAGCTGGTGTGGGGCTATGTTTTGTGTTTTGGATTTGGACTGGAAACAGTTGATAGCACAAGGATGTTTTGCTATTGCTGAGCAGTGCTTGCACAGAGTCAAAGATCCTTCTGTGTCTTGCCCCACCCTGTCAGCAGAAAGGCTGGGGGTGCACAGGTAGCTCAAGGGGACACGGTCAGGACAGGTGACCTCAACTGACCACAGGAATAGCCCATGCCATATGTAGTCATGCTCACCATACAAAGATGGGGGAAGAAGGAATACAGGGAGAATGCTCAGAGAGAGGGAAATTGACTTCCCAAGTCCATGCTACATGTGATGGAGCCTGGCTTTCCTGGAGATGTCCAAACACCTGACTGTCCATGGGAAGTGCTGAATGAATTCCTTGTTTAGTTTTGCTTTGCTTGTGTGCATGGCTTTTGGTTTTTTATCTCCACCCATGAGTTTCCTCACTTTTACCTTCTCAAATCTCTCCTCCATCCCAACAGGGTGTTGCTGGTTGAGGTTAAACCACACCATTAATAGTAACAGTAACAATAAACCAAAGTATTTGGATATTTTCATCTTGAAGTTCTCAAGAGCTGAACTCAGTCACTTCATGACCCAAGTTGTTTACTATCAGCAGTGTCAGGCTTTAATGAAACTAATTATCCACAAGCTGACCATAAAGTACCTCTTTAGATAGACTGCCGTGAGATATGATAGAAGACTCTGAGGAACCAGCATTAGAAAAATTCTGAGTAATGCACCATTGAAAATATTGACTTCTCTGGACGCATAAAGGAAGGAAGGGAAAGGAAACAGAAATTCATATTTATTTGTTCTTTAAAAAAAAAAGTACTCACTTTCATTACTTACATAAAAAGCATCTTCCTTCCCTCTGAAACTAGTGTAATTCCTCATATTTCAAATTCAATATAAACCCAACAGCTCTACTGCACTTCCTTCATAGCCAGCAATAAGATCCCACTAGCTGTTACCCCTTTACACTACACTAACACAGACATGGAGGCACCAGGACAAAGCAAAGACCCCACACGAGTCCCAACTGACACAATCTTAGAGCAATCTTACTTCATTTTTACAGTTTTTTTCATTAAGCAATGAATGTCAAGTTTTGAAGTAACCACTCAGATAGCAAGTGATCTGAAAGAGGAATGTTTCCAAAGCAGCGTCAAATTTCCACTGCATGGTAGCAAAGACACGATTCTGGAACACTTTTTTTCTTTTTTCTTGCACACAAAAAATTTGCATTTGCAGAGAACACCCCACCATATTGGTCACGTGTTTTGGGAATCTACATACAAGCTTTTATATGCAATGGAAGGAAAGATATTCTATAGAGGAAAAGAGGATCTCTTTTCTCAGTGTCTGATTAATCAAGTATCATAAATCAATGGAATTGAAGCATTATCATGTTTTTAATACCAAGACTGGAAACCTAATCCAAAGTGAGCATACTTGTTTTTAATTTCCATCTTGATAATAATGATCATTATTAATAACATTTGGAATTATTACTTCTAATTTTCATTTTATTTTACTGAGAATTACATGATGTAAGATACAATGAGAAGGAACTGTTAACTTGAAAGTGAAAAGTGTTAAAAATCAAAGAAGGATTTTTTTTTTTTCATTTTCAGTCAGATTGACTTTTTGTTCTTGCTGTGCTTTAGTGCTTATCTTTTTGCACTGTCATTTTTTGACCCTCCTTCAAAGGATGTCTGAAATGATCTATTTGATGCTCTCCATTAATAAATGTAAAATAAAAGTTTACATACATGCATTTTGAAGCAAAATACTTTTCACTGCAAAGAATTTCTAGTCAAGTTCAGGAAATAAATAAACAATGGGGACTATCTAAATACCGTATTTCCTAGAAATGATACAAGAACTTTAAAGATGCAAGGTGACTCTACAACACGTTTTTAAACTTGTCCTCCTCTTTCAATATTATAAAGTTTTTCAGATTAAAAACAACTTCTGTCAAGCCAGTAAAAGCCCCAATACTTATTATTCAGTTTGAAAATTCATCTCTCTAAGAATTTACATAGAAATAGCAACAAAGAGTAATCTTCTAGACTGATTCCAGGAAAATGCTCTCTCTGCTGGATAGACAGGGCTAGAAGACATTGTGTTTCACCACTCTCTCTTGTTATGTCCTGCTGCTGCCCTTGATTATGGGGTGGGATTTAGAGACTAAAATCCACAATTTTTTCATACTATCCAAAATTTAAAATAATGAACAAACACTAATGCATATTGTCTAGAAAGCCTTCAATACTATGGTGAATTTTTAAGTGTATGTAAAAGGTTTTTTAAAACTTATTTAAAGTTAAGTCAAAAGGTCATAACTTGAATAAAGTATTAGTAAGTAAAAGAACAAGAAACATCAATAAAAAGCATCAACTAAAAAGCAATACAGCACAGAAAATAATTAACTAACATGCAAAATCCAATCAACCAACCAATCAAAAAACCAACCAGGAATTTTGAGGTTGTATTTTAAGTCACAGGCAAAGTTATTTCCGTTTGGACTTCACATGCTTAATAATAATGAAATTAGACCATTATCTAGCTGAGAAATAGGCAAGTTTTCAAATGTCCAGATGGCTCCACCACCCACCTCATTTAGCAAAGCTTCCGTTATTCACAATGCTCTAACATGCTGCCTATTTCCTCAATTTGTACCCATTAACTGACAAGAAAAGGGCTGTGCTCAGAAATCAACAGACTCTGACAGGAAACCAATTCCCAGGGGCCCTCTTAGAAGAAGTAGGATTTTAACTCATGTTGCCCAGGAGACAGCTGTAGCAACTAGCTCCGTATCTAAAGTAATATTAGTGAAACAGGTGAATGGATTTACAGTACAAAGATCTCTTAATGTTCTTGGTAAGCTGCATGGAATGATCTTTAGCCCACAGGAAGGCAAGCGTGGTCTCGGGACAAGAACATTAATATAACTTATTTCCCATTCACTAGTGAATAAAACTTCCATATGTGATCCAGTGTATATAGTTTTGCAGATAAAGGAGGCAAGATCAGATTTATGGTGGAAGGCATCTTAATGGATGTGCAAACATTCAAGAGTTCCCCAATTCTGGAAGTTCGGAGTACAAGTGGTCACCTCACTGCAGCTGCAGACATATTGCAGGCAAGAGCTTGATTTGCTATAGGTCATGTTTGTAAAATATGCAGCAGTGGCATGCGTAGACTTAAAGAGAGGACAACGTCATTTGACAGATGTCATCTTCCAAAATACGCTAATATCTTATTAATTTTATGTTTATGAACACGTGGACAACAAAGAATAAAAAATGTGTGGAGTTTTGTCATATTACAGAGAAAGCAGTCAGCAAATAATGAAAGATTCATTTCAAGGTCTTTAACAGTAACTGCGTAGCAGAGAAATGTAATTCACTTGACACCGAAAAAAGCTGAGATGGTGTGATGATTGTATCTGTTACACAGCCTAGGAAACATATTAGTTAATTATCTGTAGGCATAATGATTCCCTGACAAAACCTAAATTAAAATGGAGTTGCTACTCAGAATATATATTAGTAGTTTAAGGTAAATTACAAACCAGGCATTTTAAAACTATCCCTAAATATTTTGTTTTACTCTAAGACATGGAGTGAAGGTTAAAAGAAGGCCATACATACTGTGAGGCAGAAATCCAGTGGGGGGACTAAAACCACCTTACTTCAGCACCAGCAAAGATACCACAGATCACTAATGAAATAGATGTTGCATTGAATCTAGTCCCTAAATGGTATCAGATAGCAAAAAATTCATTTTGCTTGTAAGTGGATGTGTCAAACTGTCAAACTTTTTAATACAACATAAATAGGGGATGCAATAGGGGATGCTTTGGAATTGATACTGTATCAGTTGATGCTATATGGCAAGTGATCAAATCTTTAATAACTACAAAACTAAAATCTTAATCTAAAATCTTTAATAACAAATAATCTAAAATCTCTTAAGAACAAAATTTGCATTGGGCATCCTTTAGAGAATAAAGATACATCTCTGAAGAAGAAAAAAAGGAAAGACATACAGAAAAATTACTTTTACAAGCCTTAACAGTATCAGAGGAAGTCAATCTGACCTGTGAAATACAGTCACAGAATCACAGAATCACAGAATATTATGAGTTGAAAGGGACCCACAAGGATCATCTAGTCCAACTCACCATCTAACACCCGTGCAGAGACTGAAAGCACATCTCAGAGCGGTAACACAACCTAGTTCCCTCTCAGTCTAGCAGGCCACTCCGAGCCGGAAGGGACCCAGGATCATCCAGCCCCACACCCCCCAGCTAGACCATGTCACTAAGCTCCTCATCGAGTCTTTTCTTAAACACCTTCAGGGACGGTGACTTCACCACCTCCCTGGGCAGTCCATTCCAATGCAGAGTATGGAGCTGATGGATGCTACAAGATTAGTAAGTGACTACCAATACATATGCAATATCCATAAGGAGAAAAGGAAAACAAATGAGACAAATCAATATATTAAACCTCAAAGGAGTAAAAGTGTCTGAGGCACTCTAATTGATCTCCTTGTATTATTAGTTATCTGTTTAAAAACAGTGGTGTATAAATACTACCATCCTTTTTGTCCTTCAGCTATGTCTACTATCTTAGGTAAGGGAAATATGAGGACTCATACATTTAGTTCAAAGAGAAAAACATCTTTCTTTTATATAGAATGAATGACTGCTTTTAAAACACTATTAGTCTTTTAAAAGACTCCTTTCAAATAGACACACATACACATATCTTAAAGAATTACTTTTTTATTCCTTCATTACAACATAGACATTCAGAACGGTCAAGAATTCTGAATATGAAAAAGCTTGAAAACAGTTTTACAATTCTCACACATTTCAGAGTAAATATCTTCCAAAAAGTCAAAAGAATCAAGAGGCAATCAAAACCAACCCATTCATTGTATCTTTTCCTTTAATTGAACAGAATGGGAGAGGGGTCACAATCTAAGTTTTGGATTACTGCAATTTGCAATGCTGTAATTTCCCAAAGGATTACACCACCTTCAGATTTCATCAAATTCCCTTAATTCTTTCCTTCATTTGCTGGAAATTTATTCAGGAAAGTGAAACCTAATTTACTTTCCTGACAAATAATGGACAAGGCAATAATACAATTGCACTCCCTGACTCCTCAGAGTTACCAAATCCGCTTTGTCCTCCCCAGCTATGATGGCAACTGCATTTTTTCTCTCTAATAGGTGAAGCATCAGGATGGAAGATGCACAGAACAATTTATGATATGTTTTCCTTAGAAGTGAAGTGTATCTACTGGAAGGCTTTGTTAATTTCTGGTGAAAAACTGCAGTCAGCTTTAGTATCTATTCTTTCCTTTATCTCCTTGACTCAGTAACATTAATACTAGAGTGGCCAGGGCTCAGCAACAAGCTTCTTTGCCATGGCAAAGACAAAAAGCTATTGTCTAGTAGCACTGTTTCACTTGACCATGCTAAGAAAATACACGCCTTTTTCCTTTTCTTTGGATTGAAAATTTGCCATCTAAAGCAAAGCAAAATGTTCAGCCATTAAAATAGCTATTTATTTCATTTTAGTTGTTAGATTCTATGGGAAATAAACCTGGACTAGGCTGACCAAACAGCATTTTTCCCTTGGCACATAATTCCTGATTTTTAGCTACTGGACATTTTGTTCGGTTTATTCAGCTAATATCAGAAAATCATGTCTGTACAACAGTATAATTCATTTTTTTTCCCCTTGAGGCTGATCTACACATAACTTCTGTGCCAGTTTAATTTTCCTGTGAGGAGGCTGCTTATACCAAATTAAATAAGCAAATAAACCTTCGATTTTGATTTTAACAAGCTGATGTTGGATTGTCTCTTACTACAAAAAATGTATTTCCATCTACAGTCGGGTCTCCTGTGTCACGGACCCACAGTCTTAACCAGGTCCCGCGAAGCCCTACTTCCACGTTGAATGGCAGCTCATTAATATGCACATTTGCCCTGCACCACCACACAGCCCTGACACTGTTTCAGCACTGTGTTGATGTGTGGCAGTGTTTGTGTCGGCCCTCCACAGCGCCTGCAGCCACCCTACACTGGGATAAACCCCTTTTCGGCTCAGCCAGGGACACCGGTGTGGGGAGCTGCCTGCGCCGCTGTTCTGGTGTCTCTTGGGGTGGGTAGACCTGGTCTCTCCATACTCAGGGTAGATGAGTATGTCTTGGACAGTCATTCAGGAAAGTTTTGGACACCTGAGAATGTGTAAATCTTTCATAACTGCACCTCACCAGGGGGGGACCGGGGGGGACCAGGGGAGGAGTGGCCGGGGAAAGTGGCGGTGCCGCCACCGGTGCCACTGCTACCATCCCAGAGCCAGGGCTGGGGAAAGCAACAGTGCAGCCGCTGCTGCTGCTGTCCTGGGGCCAGGAGGAAGCAGCAGGGCCACTGTCACCACTGTGTGTGTTTATTTGCATATTCATGACTGTCTAATTGAATATTCATGCGTGCCAGGTGGCGTATGCGCAGTTGCGAATAGGGGCCTCTTTATTCGCTAAAAAATCATGCCGCTAATGTGTGAAGCCACAATATGCAAGAGGGCAAAGTGCAAGAGGGCTGATCGTAGTATCAAAATAAACTGTCCTGTTTTTCCTTGTGTTTTATTAATAGTATAATGGTATGGTTTTTTACACTCTGTAAGACAATAGCGACATATATAGCCAGTAGGATAACTAGAAGTACTATGTAAAGAAACTTCTAGAAAGCACAGATTTCAGGGATATGAACATGTGCTAGTACAAGTAAAGACAACCAGGCATAGGTAAACATGACTTTGTTATGTAATGGGACAACTATAGATCTTTTTTTTTTCACCCAACACTAAAACAGACCACTCAAAAAAAATGATGTGTGTGAGAACAAGTTAACTTGGCTGCACCAGCTGCCTGGCTTATTAGGCCAAAAAAATCAAAAGTTGTGAGAATCTTAATCAGCTGGATGGCAACAGAAGGTGCTGTTTTACAGAGAGCATAATAAACGGGGATGCAGAACAGGGACACACGAGTTAAATTCCTAATCGATTTCTGTGTGTCATTTCTCAGTCATTGCTGATAGACAATTAATGATGCTGATAGGTAGTTAATTTTGCCAATAATTAATTACTTCGATAATTAGTGACCCAAATAGTTGTGTTTACAATTTTGGTACAGAAGGGGTCTTTGAGTCTCTATGTATCTCATGCAGTTCATGGATTTCCTGGAATACACTCTGGAGGTGCATCCTGATTTTCTCAGAGAGAAACATCACCACAAATGTGTCTCTTCCTAAGAGTGTATAACTGCAGTATGCTTTCAGAGGTATCTGGCTCTAAAAATGCACTGTAGTATACTCCAGCACAAAAATGCAGATAGTCTTGAAAGGTTATGAAGACTCAAATGTTGTGTGTGTGTGTGTCTGGGTCTGACACTTGGCATCCTTTCACATATTGCCTTAAAACATATCTTTCTACAAGATACAAAACTATTACATCTGTCCATTTATTAGTTCATACATTCTAGCACAGATTCATTTATTCGTGACTAAATCACTAACCACATTTCCCACTTCCACCCAAGCTGGAGAGCTCTTTGTTCACAACTTGAAGGATAAATTCAAGGACAAAGGGTTAATGCAGTTAAAAGGGAGGACAGAGAAGGGCTGATCTAGCTAATGCTCTGCTACACTGAAAAGTATTGGAGTGATTTCAGAGCAAATCACTGACAGTAAAAACCTATACGGCAATATACCTACAACAAGCCAAGGAAAGGCTGTTTCATTATTCTCTTTCCTGCTCCACTTTCTCTTGAAGGACAAATGTGCTTAAAACACAACATTTTACTTTTATATATAAATATTTTGTTGCCTTTGATGTGTATGAGAACACTGATATTCTTAAGCTTTTCAGACTGGACAAGTTTCACTACAGAGGACTCAAAAAGCACAGAAATTCATTATTTTAAAATGCTGGTACATAATTATGATAGGGAATTACAGAGAAGTGTGGCTTGGAATACAGAGACCAACAAAGTATGCTCTTTACTTTTTAAATACCTTATTTTTACACTTCTAAACATTTCCCGAAAAGCAACAGAAATATCTAATACACTATTAACACATACACAATCTAAAGCATACATTTCAGTATAACACACAAGGTTCTTACAGCGAGTTCACAACACCTTTAATGGATGTCCCGCTAACACATCCTATCAAATGACTGTAGGAGCTCTTTAAATTGAAACCTACGTGAATACATTCCACATAAAGGGCATCACACTACTCAACCTTTGTGCGCTTTGCTGTTTGCTTTCTCAGGTGCGTTCTCACCCTGAAAGAAACTGGACCATATTTATGGATCAATACTTTCATAAAAGGAAATTCTTTATTTTTCTCAAAAAATTGAAGCTATCACAAATAAGCAGAAAAAAACCCCAAACAGTTGTGAACAAACATCACAACAGTTGTGAGCAAATATCACAAGGATCATAAGGAAATTTTGGAAGATGAATGAAGGTATAAGCAGGTTAAAGCAGGTTCCGTATTCAGGACTACGTATTTAGCAATACATCCTGTACTGAGGCAAAGAGAAAGACCTAGCTGTTGGCTTCAATTAGCAGCAAATTTCAATAGTACAATCCTGAATACAAATTAAATTCAGAAACTATTGCTAAAAACATGACATGGAATTTTTTCTGTCAGCAAATTGTTATATATTTGAGTAGAAGATTGCAGCAGAGGGAAGATTGTCTAGTTACTGTTCTAGGCAATACATACTGCAGCTGTTCGCAACACTAACAATAAAAAAATCTCTAAGCAGTATACTACCTTAATATAATGAGGAAGTTCTGAGAGCTTAACATTGCAACTTAACCTATGAGAGACTGTAGCCACAGAGAATGCCTGGCAATCCTGATAATGTCCTGATTAGAAGGACCGCACTCCTGCTGCTCAGGGAACTGTGAATTGAAATTGCTTGGTGATTTCAAAAAGTAGTCTTCTACAGCAGTGAAAATACATGGTACTTATCCCCTGCCTGGGGAAGACTCTCCTTCTCAAACAGGTAGAAAAAAAGCCAGAGAACTCGAAAAACTCGAAAAAGAATTTTACTTCCCCCCCCTTCCCTGAAGTAGGCGGACACCAAAACAGATGACCCTGGAGGCTGGTCTGGGTTCCTTTTCAATCGATTCACTAAACATGTGTTCATGTGAGCACACAGGGCTTGTGGGCTGTTCAGCTTTGCCTAGCTTCTCTTTGTCAGCCATCTCTTGACAAGTGCTCTCTGAAGTTTATGGCATCTAGCCAACTAAGAACAATTTATGTTAAATCAGACCATCACATTAAATGCTAGCCTCCCACACAAAAGATTTGACAGCAAAATCTGGCCTCACAGAAACCAAAGCACGTTCTTGCACATATGCAATTTCTGTGTTAACAATTAATCAGAATGCGTCCTGATGCAATGGCATGAATAAGAGAAACCAAGGAACAAAATTCACCCTTCAAATCAGAGTGTTCCCATTTTTATTGCTATTTCAGCATCCTCAGCTCAACTCTAATGACTTGGAATACTACCTATGGGTCTTGTTTGCTTTTCTGCTTTTAAACATTTTCACACTCCTAAGAAAACTATTAAAAAAGTTGCACATTATCTCTAAATGTTCAAAATGAATGTTCAAGAAGTTTGTTTTAGTTAAGTTGCACTTGGAGTCTCTGCCTCTTCACAAAAGGCAAAAACCATTTTCTGCAGTTTTCATTTCACCTTGTGTCAGTAAATATATCTGACTTCATTTGGAATATACCAAATACATTAAAGGAATAACTTTTAAAAATTAGTGAGGTAAACACCAAAACAGGTTGCCATGGCAAATGCCCCTTCCCTGGAAACATTCAGGGTCAGGTTGGCCCTGATCTGAGTGAGCTACAGTCAACCTTCTCTACGTTGCAGTTCTTCATTCATGGATTCACCTCTTTGCGGTCTGATTTGTCCATGATTGGGGAGGTCCGCCTCGTGGGGAATTCACCACTACGCCTGCATGAACTGACACTTACGAATATTCAAAGTAGACAGTCATGAATATGCAAAGTAGCCCCTGCCTGCTGCGCTTGCCCTGTGGGACACCAGAGCACTGCTCTGCCTGTGCCGACCGCCCAGTCCATTGGCACTTGGAGTGGAGAGTGAGCACTCCACCCGTGCAGCCCTCCCCGCATGGGAGAAGAAAGGGGCAGGCTGTGCAGGTGAAGTGCTCGCTGTCCACTCTGAGCACTGTGGGACCAGGCGGGCAGCCCAGCCAAAGTGCAGAGCCCTCCCCACATGGGATTGGAGAGGGGCAGGCTGCAGTCCCAGCACCACAGGACTGGGCAGGCAGCCCTCCCCACACAGGATCAGAGAAGGGCTGAGCTCCGAGAGCCATGGGAGCTGGCAGGCGGCCCAGCCAAAGTGCAGCTTTTATTTTTGACCCTCCCACTCTGTTCCCTCCCAGATGCGGACTGCTGCACAAGGCACAGCAGCAGAGAATGGAGGGGAGAGAGCCCCTGTCATGCCTGGGCAGTCCTGCCACATTCCCTTCATGAAAAAGCACACACCCCTTCACCACTCGCTTTTGCGCTGCCAAGCTGACACCGTGCTGCCATGCTGTCCCCAGCTTGCCTTCCATGTTACCATGGGGACTAGCTGCCATGGGGACAGTATGTTGGTGCACAATTATGACAGGCTGCCTGCACCGCGCCAGATGTAGTGGAGGCACAAACTCCCCAGGCACGGACAGAGCACTCCCCCGACTGCTCACATCGCGCAAGGAGCTTCCAGGAATACCCCGCAGCCACCCCAGAGCTGGGATGGGGAGGGTGATGCGGGGTAAATTTGCATACTAATGAGCTGCCTATCAATGCGGAGGGAGGGGACCAGGCCTGTGGTAACGCGATATTCAAAGGCCGACTGTATCTGAAGATGTCCCTGCTCGTTACAGGGGATGTTTGACTAGATGACCTCAGAGATCCCTTCTAACACAAACAAATATGATTCTATGATACCATATTTTCATTATTTGTATATTTAAGAAGTGGATCATGAAGGAGTGGAAATGACGTTATTTCACAGAAGCCATCCTTGAGTGAACATACATTATATTGCATCAGTTAAGAATACAGCTCTGTAAAGTTGCTGCAGGTGCTAAGTGCTTTTTAAAAACTGTTCAGGGTTTTGCAATTTAGCATCTCAATGTCAACATACACAATATTTTAGCATTGTGGTTTCAATGTTTGCTTCATAATATGTGTTAATATTTGTTTCAATAATGTGCAAATGCTTTATTTTGGTAATGTTTTATGTATGGCAATAGTGTTTGTGTCAATATCACAATTTTAGCTTATTTTTGTTCAATTTGCATGTGATATTTAATTGAACACATACGATAGACATCTTAGTTCCTGGAGCCTTCTCCATTAAAACATCATTACTGACTATGTTTTGCTATTGGAGCTGTGGCTAGGGAGCCATTACTAGGGAGGGTGCTGAAGAATGAGATCTTTAGTTTGTAAACTGTGTATTCCGGGATCTCAAATTTTTGGGGTTGTGCAGATGTAAGCACAATGAATGCGTCTCATCTATGGTCTTTAGTCAGTATAATGTAGTCATTGGCTTCTGAGATTATATTAAAAGCCTGTATAAAATCACTTTTCCTGTGTCTCTCTGCTTGACAACATTCTTCATGGAGTTTTCTAGCAATGTTTGTGTTAATTGGTCTTGCATGAGGATTTACAATGACAATTTAATTACACTACTATCCTGTGCTCACACCTATACCACCTGAATGACTTGCACTTATTTTTAACAACACAAGAAAGTATTTGCATACCCTAGGTTTTTGCCTACAATGCTGAGCCAACTACCATTGTAATAGTAGATTGCTTATCCTACCTTGAAGTCAGAAAAGTATGGGACACTCTTTTGGAAACCAGATCCACAAGAATCAACATCTTAGTGGCTTTTTCCTTGCAAGAAAGGAATGGCCTGCTAAATCAATCCTTACATTTCAATTGAACAAATTTTTAGAAGTACAAAAGTACTGAAAATTGCTTCACTATCTGATTGCTCCGCTGGACAAGTGCAGGTGTCTATGAGATCAAGGACTATTTTGAGTCTGATTCAAGAAAATATTTATGTTAATGACTTCTAAAAGTCTTTTTTTTCCATGAAGGAAATAATCTAATGTAAAATTAATGAGATTACAAGTAGTTTATACTATTTATTAGCCCTAGCTATTTTTAACCAGTAGAAATTAGATACATATTTGTACTTTTTCATTGATGTTGTGGCTTGACCCTGGCTGGATGCCAGAGATTCACCCACAACCTCTCCCTCACTTTATTTTCTCCTCCTTCCCCCTTTATATAAATAGGAGGAGGGAGTAAAAAGAATAAAAACTGAAAAAGGTTTATCACAGGCAAAACAAGACAAGCCACAAATGAGGAATATAAAGGATTTATTTGTTTCTAACAAGATCAGAGCTTAATGTGAAAAGCATCATAGTAAAGGCAGCCTTTCCCCCCCAACACCCCTCCTTCTTCTAGCAATAGGTATTATACTCCCTTTTTTCCTCCAGGAGACAAAAGGGGGAGCAGGGGGAGGGGAAAAGCCAGGCAAGTTGGTATTTTCTGACCAATTTTAGGGTAGGAAACCATCTCTCTGCCTTTTCATAATGCCGTCTCTCTCTCATGAGAGAAAAAAGTCTTTCGTGACCCTTTCCCAAGTGAGTCCCGACCCAGGGGCGACAGCTCATCCATTCTCTGTTGCCCAAGAGTCACACCACAGGATGCAGTCTTTTAAGCACTGGCTGTGCTGCTTCATTTATGAGCCCATACTAAAGTACGTAGATCAGATCCTACCATAATGCAATTCTGTCACAAAGCGTCTGTCCAAGGATCTCTGCCATCTCTGCCAAGCTCTGCTCCGGCCAAGTGTGTGTGGGCTCGAAGATTATCTGCAGCTTTTCCAGCATGATCCTCCATCTTCAGCGTGGCCACAGGTGGATTCTGGATCTCTGCTCTCTCTCTCTCTCACATAGGTTTGCAGGCAGACAGTGTGCTTCACTATGGTCCATTCTACAAGCAGCAGCGAGATGCCTGGAACACCTCCTCCCCCTCCTCTGGCTGCCCTGGCCTGGGTGCCCTCATGGCTGTTCAACCTCTCACAGACTCTGCTCCAGCCATCTTCTTTGTTGTTTTCTACTTTTTTGTTTTCTCCTTTCTTGAGTATGTTATCACAGCGTTGCCTCTATGTGCTTCCGACCTTGGCAGTGGCGGAGGCCCAGGCAGCCGCTAGCTGGTGTTAGCTTCCCTAGTTAGCCCCCCCCTGCTGCCAGGGAAAAAAAATCCCACTCAAACCAGGACAATTGACATCTTGCCTTTACTTGGGGCAGTAAAATTTCTCCCAGCATCCAAAGATTATTACTTGTTTTCCTAGTTTATAAGTGAGTTTGTCCCACCAGACAACTTGAGTCTGGAAGGATGGTGCAATGGTGAATGTCCTAATTTAAAACTTGGTGGAAAATGGATGCAATTCTTGTCTGCAACACTAGCCTGTCAACAAAATTAATTTCAGTAAGTGAACCAGATGCAATAATACAAAAAAATACAGTAATGATAGTCTTGTTTAATAAACTTTTTACTCATTACTAGTGGTGTTTGTTGTTTTGTTTTTCTTACTTCCATACTACACTAAGTCCTGTCTAGAAGCTTTTTATTCTTTCAATGGTTCCTATGCCACTCCAAATGTCTTTTCAAACCTTAAGATAAGTAAGTAGCATTTAGACATGCAGAGGTGCCTTCTTCATGGGGCTCGAAATGGCCTAAATTTTCTGCACTGTTAAATTACTACCACTGTCTGGTAACCCAAACTGAAAATTGTATATGACATGGTTTACAAGGGGCATTCTGTAATGATAATTTTTAAGTCCATATATATATATGGACATATATAGATATAAACTTAAAATATAAATCTATTTTAAATATGGTCAGTAAGGTTTGTATTTAAAGAACAAGTGGCTAACTTATTCCATGCTCATTTGGTTGTTCCACTCACCCACACCACCTACAGTAAGGCAGTAAAATATACCTCCGTGTAATACTAAGCAAAATTCCTGAGGAAAAAAGGTAAAATGACTGCACAATGCAATAGGAAAACAAATACAGCTTTTCTCACCAAGATTAAAGCATTCAGGGGAATTAACAGAATCATTGTGTAATTGTGGCAAAGCTGTCCAAGCTTTCTTCCAGAAATCCACTGAGGCTAAGTCTTATGTCCTTTAGCTAATATAATATCCTTTGATGCTGGCAGATTGTAAGACTTTTACTTCCCCTCCTTCTGGCATGTGTCCTGAACAGATCCTTTGTCCATTTCTTCTTTACAAAAAAAATTCAGCAAGCTCTCTGAAGCAATGCTGATACTTGGCACCTTGCAATGAATAGTGCAAGCACATCCTTATGTCCATGGCTTCAACCTTGAGAGGAAGCCTGGATTTACAGCTCACCTGTACAGCAGCAGGTGGCAACCAAAGCAAATAGACGCAAAAGTGTCACAAGAGTGCTGCAGCCCACTCCTACCTCAGCTACTATGAGGCAACAGGACTAATTAATGTCTATATGCCCTCAGAAATCTTTAACATTTCATGGTCCTAGAAGACTCGATGATGAGCTCAGTGACATGGTCTAGATGGTAGGAGGCTTGGATGGATGGAGCGTGGAGCCCATGGTTCCACAATAGTGGGCCTGATCCCTGGGTGGGCGTTCACTTGGGAGTTGGACTACACGATCCTGTGGATCCCTTCCAACTCAGGATAACCCGTGAACCTGTAAACATACTCATCTATAGCATTAAAGATACATATATCTCCAAAATATATGCTATTTCTCAAAATATTTCTGCTTCTCCTATTTTTTACTGATATTTACAATTTCTTCCTTCTTTTATTTTTTCCTTCTTTCTGATTTTTTTCTAATATGATGATGAAGGCACTCAACACACCTAAGGTGCACATTCTTTTAAAAGGACCTGACTCCTGTCAGGTCTACATAATTCCTCATTAATAACAACAGTGTTGTTTAAATGTAAAAATCTAGTTTGCTTTGAATGACAGCTGTACATTTATTCATAAGATCTGTCGGATTGAATGAAAAACTGTATTTAATCATATTTCATTATGAGCCCTGCAACAGTTGCAACACTTTTTCATCTCACTTCCTATTGACTTTGCAGCAAAATATAGATAAGCCATGCAGAGGAAAAAACCAGAGAGGCAAAAGCTCAGATAGAGCTCAACCTAG
>WEKX01029497.1:0-72079 GCA_013390025.1 Pitta sordida
CTTTTTTTTTTCTTTAAAAACCTTAAGTTTGCATTAATGTTACAGCAGCTGCAGGTGCCCTGCTACACAGAGAGTGTTAAGTAATGCTCCTTTAAGGCATTAGAAAAATGAGTCTACATTTCATTACATGTATTTTTTAATCCACTGCAGGAGAACACCCGTTGTATATCCCAGGAACGGCAACAGTTAACTCAGCAGCTAAAAGATGAGACTCACCAGAAGGAACAATTAAAGCAGATAAAGAACGAAATGGAGAATGAACGAATGCAACTGAACAAGACTGTGGAGAAGTTACAGGAGGAGGTAGGAGCTCCCTCACTCTGGAGAGGCTGCAGAATGCTGAATATCTAGTGACAGAAGCAAATGAACTGACAAATTGTAAATAATTTCTTTTTAAGTGTGTAAAAGAAAGTGAAATGCAACATTTACTAATAGTAACCTGGAAGCTCGCAAAAAGGTTGAAACAACACTATCTCAAAATAGCATCATAAAACAGTTCTGTTTAAACAAGAGCCCAGGTTTAACTGCAGTTCTAACATCAGATATTTCAGAGTTTTACAGCTGATTCTCAAAACACTTCTGCATCAGGCTTACTGTGCCATCTGTGTGTAAACTGTGCAGTATTGACACACTGAAGTGTGACCGTGCACTTCATTGCATCACTCAGCTGGAAGAACTGCTGACAAACAAAAAGCGAGTAGTCTTGCCATGGATACTCATAGCAAATAACCTTACTGGTTTGTGTTTTCACACTTTAGCACAGAAATTCATTTATTTGTGATCATATCTGAAGAATTTGCTGTCTGAAAATACCAAGCTGAATATTGAAACTGGAGAAAAACCCATTTGGAATATGTATTAAGCATGATAGAACCTTTTGTAACACTATTTTAGGAAAAAAATCTATATGTACTTTTTTCCCAGATGTCTGAAATGGTAGAGATCTCAAGAACATCAGCTCTGGAACTTCAGAGCCAGCTTGATGAATACAAGGAGAAAAATCGCAGGGAATTTGCAGATCTGCAGAGACAGTTAAAGGAGAAAAACCTTGAGGTGGAGAAATCCCGCCTGGTGACCATCCGAATGCAAGATGAGGTAATGACTCATAAGTTCAGTGACAAGTTCTACCCTTTGACCTTAATTCAGTTCAGATAGTTTTCAAGATAGCAAATGTTTGCCATCACACTTTTCTTGCTTCACCACGAGAGGTGGATCTCAGTCAGTGCTTTGGCTTCATTCTTCATTGTGGTGATTGGTGTTTTATTTCTGCCAGGGAAATGGGGTTTCCTGTTTATGACAAATGTTTGACAAATAAATGTGTCTAAAGTGACATGACAAGGATTCCAGTGATGATCTGCTGCTCTTTAATGCCTGCTACGGAAGCAATTTGGAATATAAGAATGTGTTTGAATTAGGAAAAAAGCCCCAAGTAGTTATTTAGGGGAAAACCCCCACCAAGCTCAAACAGAAAAAACAAATTCTGACATATATGTATTCTCTTCCTTCATATGAGCCAAGTTGCAGATTTAAATAACAAAGGTGTCTGTGCAGCCAAGAATCAGCCAAAGTCACGAAATGTCTGCCTCTTAGTATGTAAATTTTGCCAGAAAGGCAATTCAGTCTTTTAAAAATATGCTTTTTAATTGGAAAAACTGTGAGACTATGTTGGTCACATATTTTTTAATGTGGAATATTTTAGTAGTTTGATTTTTTTCAGTATAGAGTTTCTTTGATGTTTCCCTCTCCCCTTAAAAAATGATTTTAAATTCAGTTTAGAACACCAATAAAAGAAAGAATTGGTCCTGTTTATTGTTCTTCCTTATATATTTATTTCATTGAGGAATGTAGAGCCTTAGTAAAGGAATGAACAGCAAAAGATAAAACTCTGATATTGAGAGCATAGCTCATGTGTTGGATAAATATATGTAAAAATGGACACTCCTACAACACCCATCTGGAAAGCTGACTATCCAATGTCATTCTGAAACATTCCAATGCCCACGAAAGGCTATTAATGTACAAATCTCTGCACTTAACTAGTTGTTCACCAAGTCATGCAGATGTCCATTGCGAACTCTGTAACATTGACTGATACATTATTTTAGCTTCGTCATCACTGTGTCACTAAAATGAGCACGTGACTAAACAGAGGAAGAAAATGAAAACTGTTGAAGGTAAAAACCTCTCATTTTAAGTCAGAAGTGCAAGGAATGGTCAGGGTTTCACCCAACCCCCCTCTCATTTATTGTACAATTTTTTAAAGTCCCATGAAGGTTTTGGATAATTGCTGTTGTTGAAGAGGAACTTTCTGTCCTCAGCAGATAGTCCCACTGTATCTGGTAGTTATACTAATATAAACAAGCAGTTGTGTCATTGGTAAAATGCTGTCTCCCAAGTGCATCAGACATCCAAACTAAGTAGTTACTGACAGATGAAGTATTGGGAGTCTGAAAAGGAAAGGAGTAATGTTGCAGAAGTTCAAAAGATACAATCATGTAGAAAATTGTCAACATTTTGGCTTGTTGTTACTTGGTAAGAAGAAATAAATTGTAATAAACCCACCATGGATAATTGTCAATGTAAAACCTGTGGTGGGAAGCATCTCCTAAGAGCTGGTATTTAATCCAAGTTTATTTCCTTGGTGCCATCTTGTGGATAGAACAAAAATCACTGTGAAAAGCCCATCACTCAGTGCAATTCCTGTTGCTGCCAGATGTGTGGTGGTTGCAGTGAGGCCCTGTAGTGACATCACCTATTGATACAAAGTGCAGTATAAAGTGTATTACCATCATCTTACTGTTTCAGATGCGTCTTATGGAAGAAAACTTGAGGGACCACCAGAGAGCTCAGGATGAGGCAATAACAAAAACTCAGTTACTAGAACAGACTGTGAAAAGCTTGGAGTATGAACTGGAAGCCAAAAACCACTTAAAAGATGATAGGGCAAGACAAATCAAACTAATGGAGGTAAAAAACGTTCTTAAGGGTTTGTTTCTTATTTGAAGAGAGTAAAATAATTTTGGTAGTTCACATGGATTCTGCCTGGGAAGAATCAAACCAGCTCGATGTTGTTAAAAATCCATGCAATATTACTGCAGGAATTATTCTGATATGTTCTAAAGGTGATCTGTTTGCATATCAATTGTTCTTTCATAATATTAATTAATTTATTTTTAATAGATTTTATTTAGAGTTTATCAGGCAAATTTGCATTACATATTTTTATTCGTAGGCCCATCATTCAGAACTTTAAAAGTATTTAGAAATAGAAGTTCTGTTTAGCTTTTGATATCAGTTCATTTCAGGAGTCTGGATAACATGGTGATTCTGAATACCTTGTTACAGGTTCAGCTTCATAACTGTTCAACTAGGCTGTCATTTGACTTTCATAAACACCTTTCTATCATTATACTCTCATATGAAGAGAAATGTATCTTCCAAATGTATAAATGTAACTCAGGCATTCAGAAATAATCTCCAGAAACATTACAGGATTTCTTTTATTTTCTTGAAATTGGTGGGAGTGATTAGAAAAAGGAAACAACTATCAGACAAACTAATTCAAGTTTCACTAAAGGCTTCTATCAGACAAACTAATTCAATTTAAAGGTTTATCCACCTGCCATCTCGTTTGCTAAAAAACTTTTCTTTGTTCCACTTAGGACAAGTTATCTCACCTGGAACTTGAGCTCGATGAAGAAAAGACTAATTCGGATTTGTTGTCTGAGAGGATCAGCAGATGCAGGGAACAGGTACTTGAAGAGGTTTTCTGACTTTTGTTTAATGATTCTATGAAAAAGTGTTTTTAAGATCACAGTCAGTATTGATCAACTAAATAATGATTAGCAATAGGATTTATATGCTATACTTGGCAATTTCCCCCTGTTTTTCTAACTGAAAACAGACACAGAATGTCTGTAAAGACTGAAGACCATTATCATAATCTAATATTCTTGATGGGCTTCATCAAGGAATCATTGGTGCATGCAGAGATGATGCTTTCAAAAAGCTCGGTTTAGATGGTGAGGCTATCAGAAAAGGCCTGTTGTGAAGTCTCTTATATTGAGAGATCACAGTTTTAATCTTACTGAAAAGTAATTCAGCATAATAGAGTCTTAATTTCAAAGAATGAGGAAGAGCTTAGGAAATGGTGGAATTAATCAGTGAACTCAGCAGAGCTGAAGATGCTGGCCAGTTCCAATAGACAGGGAGTGTTATTTTCATTACAAGTTTAAAAACTGAGTAAGGAATAGCAAAGATAAGACAATTGGAAAGCATTTTCCACATAAAACCATCAGACTTTAGTTCCAGAAGTGTTACATTTGATAGCCCAGAAAGAGGGGAAGAAGGATTTATTAATGGGGTTGTGTTTCGTGGGACAGAAAATGTAAAGATAAAATGATACTTGCCAAGTGAGATACTTGTGAAGTGAGACCTATCACAGTAAGTCAAACAAGTAACAAAAAGGGTTTTGAATGTGTAAGTGAAGAACTAGTGGAGACTGTATGATGAGGTCTCAATCAAGAGAGAAAGTAGTCCAGATATTTCCTCTCAAGTAAAGGAATATTCTACCTCTGTCTTCTATGTGCAGGTGGGGGAAGTGAGGTGAGCACAATGGAAATGAGGCCTTTCAGTTGGAAATTACCACGTCTTCAGAGAATTAGGAGGTCATTGCTTTGAAGACAGAGGCCTTTAATATTGTTATTCTATATTTCTGAAAGAACAGACATAAGAAATTATGGGTCCTCTAGCAAAGCTTAATAATAAATCATAAAAGTAGAGTATAGGGCCTGATTACTGCAAACATAGTCAGAGCATCCATGGCTGAATAGTCAGGATTATGCAGGTGTTTTATTAGTTCATGGAAAGGAATACAGGGATGTGGCTGTCTTGGAATATCATGGCCTAGACAATGTTCTTTCCCTTAGTTTTGCATTCTGAAAGATGTGAAACTGATGCATAACTCATTACAGCAAGTCTACTACTGTAAGGTTACATGAAATACTGTTGCTCACAGTAATTTCCTAGAAGTCCAGGGGACAATTAGCACTGAGGTACAACCCACAATAGTCTGTTCTGTCTTCATTTCTCTTTCTTTTTCCAGAAAAAAACCTCAAACTTTTAACATTCTTTTGAATAGCTTTAGCTTCAGAGAGAGAACAGAAAGTCAAATCCTAGTTTCTGTGTCTTTTCAGTGACATCGTGTGTTCCACTGACACAGTTGGAGCATTTAAAATCAGTTAAAGCTCAGCTTTCTTTCATGCATCCTTGAAACACCAAGGCACCAAACAACTACTTTGTTGTAATTAACAACTCAGGTTACTGAGGTTGTATTTGAGTGTAATGTGG
Organism: Pitta sordida; assembly: GCA_013390025.1. Classification (NCBI taxonomy): domain Eukaryota; kingdom Metazoa; phylum Chordata; class Aves; order Passeriformes; family Pittidae; genus Pitta; species Pitta sordida. Next base: position 5,350 of record WEKX01029497.1, read on the forward strand.
ACCTTTTGCTGTTGTTCCATTGATACTGAGTCAGAGGGTGAAACAGAATGTAAAGGGCCCATAATAAAGTGGGGTTGTACTATTGTTAAAGCAGGAATCCTTCAATACTGGAGTCTGTGTCTGTGTTGTAAACCTGGGATAAAAGAACTGCACTAGTTGTTACTAGAGTAAGTTAATTTGCTAACTGAATGGAAACCTAAAATACCATCTGGTGATCAAAATGTTACATAATGGGTAAAAAATGTATTTATTTTGAGGTCTGGAGTTTCTCATTTTGCACATGAGTTACAAAGGTTGCTTTGTTTTGATTTTTTGCCAGAATGACTAAGTAGTCAAATTACTGAAGAGTATTTCAGGGTCTGCTAAGCATTTATAATGACATGAGAAATTATAATGGATTTGTTTTGGTAATATCTGTATTTCTGCACATTTAAAAAATTATTATTTTAAATGTGGTGTTTTAACATGCTGATAATGGACTATAACACTCAAATTTCCAGTAAAAACAAATTTAAACAACTGGTTCTATTTTACATAAAGCTGAATGTTTAAATAAACATTGGCAAGACTAATAGTTCACATTTCGTTTACCGTGAAATGTTATTCTTTTTTAATTTAAACACCCTATGGAATCTGGATGGCTCCAAAGGCACTGTTGTCATCTCCTCTACCTTGTTCTCAGGAAGTACCAAGTAAAGTGGGAACAGAAAATAAAATTGGGGGAAGAGTGTGTCATGTCCTGTGGTTTTTAAGTGATAAGGTATTAGTAACTCTAGGAAAAACTAAAATATTCAACACACACACACACATACAGAATGCTAGAGAGCTCAGCTGCCCTTTGAGTCTGAAGTGGGCAGAGACAGGACACATTTGAATGAATTATGGGGGTGAGATGAAGTACCTCTTGCCATTTTGATTTTGCAAGAATAATTGAAAAATGCTTAAGATACCCTCATCAATTCCAGTGCTCTGTGAAAGTGCAAACAGTCTATTGACTTTAGAGTCGTTTCCAGTAAGTGTAAAAAATGGACTTTAGTTTTCATGACAATTTTAGAATAAATAGAGCAAAATGCACTGCCTGCATCATTCACTTCCTTTTGGTCAGTATTCCCAATGCCTTTTAGCTGGCACCAGATGTGGGAAGCAAGCAAATGAAAGTGGATATGAAGATTGCTTTTCAATTACAAAGTATCAAAGTGGTTTGTTTGCCTTTAACTTGTTTGTTGAACACTGGGTGTTTTGGTTCCATAATTTGAAATTGTGTTTGTAGGTGTATATATGTATAAGCACGTATATATATTTTACTTTTCTCTACTTAGGAGTTAAGAAGAAACATAGGCCTGTAAACCTAGTGCAAAATGCTAAACAATAGTGATGGCATCTAAAATATTACGTATTAGAAATCAAATTGCTTTCACTAATAATGAACTCAACAGCTGCTTCTAATCATAAGCTGGCGCAAGATGCTGTTATGTCTCATAAAGCTTTGTAAAATCTGATACTGTTGTTTTTCTCAATTCTTTGTTGTTGGCATTCTTCGAATCCAGCTGTGATAACTGTTGCCTTAAGCTACAGAAACAGTTTATTCTTTTAACATATTATAATATTTTAGCTCTGAACCCTAACTCTAACCCTAAGCCTGAGGATGCTGTGGCTGAGGTCCCCATTTCAATGGGTGGCCCAGACTGGAAAAATGTGGATGTAGGCTCATTAGGGGCCTCCTGTGATGCCCTTGGCATGCCTTTTGCAGCCCCAGTATCCCTTGCACTGTGAACTTTCTGGCTTTCTGAGTAAGCCTAGGCAGAAGAGCACCTTGATGCTGCCCCTGAGGTCCCTGTCAGCATTTGTGCCCCAGACTGGGAAAGTGGGAATGCAGCTCAGTTGGTGCCCTGCAGTGATCCCCTTGGCATGCCTTGTGCAGACCTGGTATGCCTTGGAGCACGGCCATCTGGCTCTGAAGCCTAATGGACAGCAAAGCAGCACCTTGACGCTGCCCCCGAGGTCCCCGTGGGGTCCTTGTGGGGTCCCCATGGCCATGGGTGGCCCAGACTGGAAAAGTGTCGAGGCAGCGATGTTGGTGGCCTGCTGTCATCCTCTTGGCAGGCCTTCACCAGAGCCAGTGTCCTTGGAGCTGTAGGCTCTGGGGCCCTATGAACCCTAACCCTAATTCAACCCTAACCCTGACCCAAAACCGAATGGGATGGTGGTTCTCTAGTGCAGTTCTCAATCTCGTGGCTCTCCCAGATCCCAAAGGTGTGGAGGCAGCCAAGGTGGTGCCCTGGAATGATGCAGCGGGTGTGCAGTTTCCAGTCCCAGAGTCCCTGTCCATGTGAACCACGACCCAAACCTGAAAATGCATGGCCAGTGCCCTGAGTTCCCTATCCCCATGGATATTCCAGATTAGAGAGATGTAGTGGCAGTAATATTTTCTCCTTCCATGATGTTTCTGGCATGCTTAGGGTAAGGCAAGGTAGAACATGAAGCACAAAGTTCCACATGGTATCTACATGGAATATGTGCTGTGGAACTGGTATGTACTTCTTAACTGCTGTGGAATAAGTGAAACTTTGAGCACATTTTGGCAGACACTGCTTTTTTTTTTTTTTTCTTTGTGCCTGTTAATCATGTGTGTGCTGTAGTAAATTGTGAGGACATGGGTGAAAGCAGTTTGTATCTCCTGCAGCAAGAATTGTGTCCTGCTGTCCTTCTGTTTTTGCAATATTTGCACATAGCTTTCTGACCCTAACCAGATCCAGGACTTTTTCTCTCTCTCTCACACTGTTCTGCTGTGAGGTTGCTTTTACCACGAGGTGTTGAACAACAGTAGCAGTCATCTTGGAAATATAATAATTGTCCTCTAAATGATTCCTTAATTTGAATCTTGGGAAGGTTGCACAAATTTGTCGCAGCCTTTGAGCACAGTAAGAGCACAGTGGAACTTTGGAGTGGTTCATTAGGCAAGTTCCTACGTAAAACAAAAATCCTTTCTTCAGTTAATAGTTACACTTTTAATTAGGCATTCATTTTGCAACAAATTCTGCTTTATTTCCTTCTGTGTCTGTCTTGATGCCTAAAGCAATTACAGCAGTACAAATTCTATGTCATCCCTCACATTATAACTGTTTTCATCTATTTTATTAATAAAGGCAGTTATTGCACGTGTGTAATTCTGTGTCTATAAAATATTTTGATAGATAATATTTTACTCTATAATGTATAAAACTTTATTATTAGGCTTCTATGTGACACTGAGAGCTTTTAAGAAATTGGCCAGCTGCTGAGAACACAGTCATATGCCAACATTTGTGTTCTAGTAGCTGTTACAACCTTAGCTTTCACAATTGCCTTCAACTCTTCTGTGTGACATAACATATGCAACTGCACGCATTGCTGCCATTGCTTTATTCATATATTGATTTCAAAGCTACAGAAGCAGTGTCAATGATTTCCTTTACCATGTGATTAACTAAAAATTTATCCTTTAATATTATAACCTGGTTTAAAAAAGGCCTTAAGGTAATTTTCATTGCTGTACTTGTTTAACCTTCACATTCTTAGCATTGCTTTTAATGCAAGAATTCCCAATGACTTTTAAAAGACATTTACTGAGATAAATCTGTAACTTTGAGCTGCTTAACTAAGCTGGTGTGTTTATGCAAGTCCTTGTGTGACTGGTGTAAAGCAGGGAACAATGTCATGGCCACTGAAATCCTTATCAGACTTTTTGCTTCTTTGGCATAGATGTTCACTGTGTGATATTCACCCTCAGGAACACCGTGCAGGAAGTAGCACAAATGTTGTGCTAACATTTGCTGTGCCTGCAAAGGTGTTTGTGAAGACTTGGGGGCAGCCTCAGCAGGAATAAGAGGCAAGAAAAGTGTTTCAGCACTACAAACATTCTCCTTTACCCACAAAGTTTCAGTACCAACTGTTAGACAGATTAGAGTTTTTCTTTAAGCCTCAATGTTGTTTGGGATTCTTTTTTCCAAGTCAAGTCCAATGATGAGATAAGAATGCAGAATTAATTTGTTTTATCGTGATCCCAGATTGATCAGGTTCCAGATTGATCAGGTAGATTGTTAACATTTTACCCACAAGGAAGATGCATTCTCCATGTGTACTGAATATGCAAATATTTACAGAAACTGGAGCAAAAGTTGTCTTTTAATAGAACAGGCAAAACCCACCCCATCCCCAAACATGGAAGTTGGTGCCCCTCTGGTATGACAGACTGGAGGTGGGGAACAATGTTCAGATCCATTATGGAGCTGAGTCTGTTGGAAAAGAGCTTTTACTGTTCTCATGCATATAGAAATCTGCAATTGTCTGCAGAATGTTTCACTGAGTTCTCACCTCTCTGCACTTACCACTGGGTGTTTAATCAAGTGAAACTTTATTTAGACTAGTCAGCAGCTTAAACGTAAGGTGTCGTTTCAGAGCCTCAGATTGAAGTATGAAAGAAAATGTTTGTGAAAGGTGTTTGAAGACCGATGGGATGTTCCAGAACTCAGTGTTATGCCACATGATGTACCTCTAGTGCCATAGTTCAGAGTTCAATTCCTTGCTACAGGTGTACTATATGTACTGAACATCAGTAGTATCCAGTGTGGGTGTAAAATTCCCAGAATAAGTACTGGGAATAACACTGAATTCCTGAAGTGGGAAGTTTTATTTCAGGTTGTAACTACAAAGCTTGTCGAAAATCATGTGCGTGTCTTGAGTTCTAAGAAAGAGCCCATTTCTTCTCATTGCATAGGTATATGTGCTTTATGTATATACATACACACAGGATCATAAAGATAAATGTAAATATTTTATTAAAATTTCTCTTTTCTTTCTACAATAGATTGAACAAATGAGGACAGAGCTACTTCAGGAAAGAGCTATAAAGCAAGATTTGGAGTGTGACAAAATTTCATTGGAAAGGCAGGTAATGTCTGGCTGTAAATCCTTTGACCACTTTTGGAGGAGCTGTTTTGCAAAGTCTTAACAGCACTTCAGGAGCATTGCTGAAGACATGATTTCAAGCAATTTCCACAGCTCAGTGGTCTATGAAAGCAAGATTTACTGTTACAGCTCTTAGCTGAGATCCAGGGGAAAGCTATCTTAGCAAATCATACTATTATTGACAAACTCAAGAACACAAACCAGATTGTAACGGGAGTTCCGAGAACATGTTTGCACCACACCCCTAATTTGGTGATTTAAATTAGGTGAAATTAATCCCACTTTAATTGTTAGAGAAAAAAGAATGCCACCTACTGGTCTGTACTATGTACATTCTTATACCTGAGTTCTGACTTTTCTATCGTAGTCTTTATTTTCAGCGTTTGAGATCTGAGATAATGGTTTGAAGTTCTGTAACAAGAAGCTTTATTTTCTGTTCCTCATGTAACTCTTTATTTCTGTTTTTTTTCTGGCTACTCTTTCATTAGGTCCCCATTGAAAATGTAAATTTATGAGCCTCAGAAAAGTTAAAGTGTAAATCTGAGCAAAACCTCCATTTTTACATTTTTCCCCAAATTATTTATGAAGTAGGAGTAGTGTTGGATAGTTAAGAAGGGGAGGGGGTGAACACAGTAACAGCTTTGACAGAGTAAAGTGGTATTGGAGGTACTTTGTCTACTTGTTTTAGCCATACACCAGTGAGTTACATGAGGAGAACACAGAATGTGGCAAAAAAATTGTGTGGAGCATAATAGATCTGACAGACTATTTCAAAAAAAAAATTGACATATTAAAAATTACGGTTGAAAGGGGCTTGAAACTATCTAGAATTCAAGGGTCTATTTAATCCTAAAACTTTAATTGAAGCTGCACACTAAATTCTGTTTAATAGGGCACAGTAATAGAAAATTTGTTTGTAGTAAACTGTAAAATCTCACTGACTTTATTTTCTATGTTTACTGAATTAAAAATACACTGATCACCTTATGTTTTCCTGGAGAAATTAGTTTTGTGTTAAGGTGACATTTGTTAATCTGGGTATGTCAGGGGTAATCAAGTGTGTTGAACTCTAGAACAAAGACTTGAAGAGCCGAATCCTTCACCTGGAGGGTTCTTACAGATCCAGTAAAGAGGGACTTGTGGCTCAGATGGAAGCAAGGATCACAGAGCTGGAAGAACGACTTGAAAATGAAGAAAGGTGAATGTCATTATGTTAAGATCAAAACATGCATGTTTGTATTTGTTATTGTGGCCTCCTGCTAACATGAAGTCTCTGGAACTATTAACTTGATTTTTTTTTTCCTCATGAGTGTCAAATTAAAATGGTTACTCTTTCTGTAAAAGTATTGCAAATTTTCTTTTTGACTGAAAGCATGGTAGAAGTTGTCTTATAAGTTACAACTGGGCACAATACAAACATGGTTCCATAGCTCCTTATTTTATCAATGTCTAATATCTAAGAGGCTTAGAAATACTGCAGTGTAGCATTTCCATTTTCATGTTCACTTCATTGTCTAAAGTCTAAATATTTTTGTTTCTAAATGTTGCTCTGGTGACAAAAATTCCCCTTACTCATGCAGGCTTTTGAACAAATTAATGTATTGCATGGAATCAGTAAATCAAAGTAGGGGCTGTTAGTATTTATTTAATTATTAGAAAATTGCTAATGAATTATATCATCAGGACTGGAAGTATTCCAGTTCCATTTTTACAAACCTGTATTTTGTTTTGTTTTTTTCCTAGGGATAGAGCTAATTTCCAACTAAGTAACCGCAGACTTGAGAGAAAAGTGAAGGAGTTAATGTTGCAAGTAGATGATGAACATCTGTCACTGACTGATCAGAAGGACCAGGTAGAGACAGACTAATATGCAAATATCTGGTGTTAATCCTACTAACACAAATCGTCATGTATAAAAGATGTGAGAAGAATGTAGGTAGATGCTGATTACTCAGTTGTTTGTGAACTCCCATTTGGAGAGATTTGCAGTTGCCATTGGCTTCATGTGCTTTTGTCTGCTACTAAATTGTTCTTCATTTTGAAAATTATGAAAAGAAGGCATTTATAGAGGCAATACTTCTATATGCTTTAAGAAATAAAGCAAATAACAGACAGTAATATATTCTGTTTAGCCACCATAACATTTGGTTTAAAGAAGGAAGCTGTTCATTGTTGAGTACAGGCTGTAAGTATTAAGCACACGTTGATGCTCTAATGCCAACATGCTCTACCATTCCTGTGGTCTTTGTTGATTCCTTATGTAAAACATGATTTGTTTCAGTGTGAGTCAAACAGTTAATATTCTGCCTAGAGAATGAACAGTATGTTTCAAATTGCAGACATCTGTTAAGGGAATTATCTTTCAAAATCCTGTGTGTTTTTAAAATGTGTTTTATATTATCGGTCTATTAAAGTTTCTTAACTTAGACACACTTGTAAGCCCAGTCTTTGCTTATTTGTAACCAGCTCTTGCTATCACATAATACTGTCTTACTCTACAAAAGCTCTCTTACTTGTTCCTGGGTTGTAAAACAATTGTATCCCTTCATTTTTCTCTAAGGCTAATCCTGACTTTCAACTATTTCTGAAGCAGAGCATTACAGTGTTACTGCACTGGCAAAGTTTTGTCTTTATTCTCCCTCTCATAGATGCTGGAAGAATAAAATTCCTTTAATTAAAACAGTCCTCTAATCAGCTGACATGTAAACATTTCAGTTGAGCTTGCGCTTGAAAGCAATGAAACGTCAAGTCGAGGAAGCGGAAGAAGAAATAGACAGACTAGAAAGTGCTAAAAAGAAACTTCAGAGAGAACTTGAAGAGCAACTAGACATAAATGAACAGTTGCAAGGACAGCTTAACTCTGCAAAGAAAGAATTAAGGTAGGATGATGTGTCAATCAATTACAATTGTGTATCACACCACCACTCACAAGTTCGACCTCTGGCTCCTGTGGTCCCTAAACTGAGGGAGTCCTCTATGAATTTGTCATAAGCAGACAGAGTGTAAGACACAGACCTGTGAAACTCTTCTGCATTTCCTCTCTCTACAAACGTTCTCCAGCTCTTTTCAGTGTCCTCTAGGTGTCCTAAGCTTCTTTCCAGGATTTCCCTGCTGAATAATCATTGAGGCAGGGAGTATAAAATGGAAAAAAGTCGTGGGACTTGACACTTACCATTTGTAGTACACTAAAAATGTTCTGCAATGACTGAGAGGTACAGTTATCCTGTGTTAGTTTTCCTTAGCCATCTTTGAACATCCCAGTGTGCAAAATTTAGTTTCCCCTCTCTGTCCTTGTAGTTAGAGATGCTTGAAAATGTGATTGCTTGATCCTCCCTCCCTTGCCTGTTTGTTTCATGTAACATGTAGTCCATGATAAACTATTCCTATTGGAGCACAAGTTTTTTTGACATCCTTTAAAAATGTAAATCCAACATATCAATGTTTAAAGCTTTATATAAAATGTTCTGCGTGTAGATGTGCTGTCTTAATAGCAAAGATGTGTATTTTTGCTTTAGTAGACTGAAGAAGTCACCAAGTAAAGTGTTAGCTGATTCTGATGATGATGACGACGATGATGATTTCAGCACGGATGGTGATAGTCTCTGTGAAGTACCTTCAGGAGATAATCACTTTTCAAAAGATGATGATACAAAAATCTAAATAAGTATTGATGTGATTCCTTGGACGTCCTGGAAGAATAAATTATCAAGAAACTGGACATTCTAGAAGCCAAATGACGTAAAGGGATTCAAGAGTTGGGAATACAGTGTTTCCATCCATACTGTGCCATTTTTCTATTTCGGTCACTGTTGTTTATTATAGAAACCAGGATTGCATTATAAACCAGCTGTAAAACACAACATATATTTCACTGCTACTGAAAACATGGGGATGGTGTTTCACATTGGACATGGGATTTTGTTAAAATTCTGTTTAAGTAAAAAGCCATTTGAAAGGAATTAAAAATTAGAAATATGTTATTAAAAGCTTTTCCCTAAAATTAAGGACACCACAGAAGATTATTTAATAATTGTAAGTAAGGAGAAATTATGTATAAAATGTAAATATTTTAAACCTGATCTTTTTATTGACTAGTACATTTTGTAAAGTTTCAAATATTATATAAATCAGCTTGATATGTAAAGTCCTTACATTTATATTGAATACTATATCTGGGTTTTCACTAAGAGGGAAACAAAGGAAAATGAATATCTTTTGTGCATTACAGAGCAGATTCACAGTTCCTGGGCCAGGAAGTACATTTTCAATCCAGTGCAAGTTTTATTGTATGTGTTCTGTATATTAGAGGTCAAATGTTAATCCTGCCTATTGACTTTAAAAGGACCATCACATCTGCATGATGAGAGAGACTTGCCTACAACTTCCCTGGGAACTTCATTTGGGAAGCTTTCTGTTCTTAGTAGGGAAGAGTGAGAATGATGTCAGTTATTACTTGGCATCTTTCATTTCCTGAAAGGACTTAAATACTGCCAGAGGCAGAATGTTACAGGCCTGCTGATTTGAGGACATTGGGACAGTCTTATCTTCAAGTTTCTAAAGAGTCCCCCTCATTCCAGTAAAATAACATGTGGTCTTTGAATTAAATACAGGCTTAAATCTGTTCGTTAATTGATACCAAAATTTTATGCTGCTGGCAAGAAATTGCACCAAGGAAGCACAAAGCATTAAATCTGATTTTGCTTTCTTTCCAAGGTGTTCTTGAGCATCTATTTTGATATATTACAGTGTGTGGTCATACGTGCAGGTATATATTAGTATTCCAGTTTACAGAGTATCTGTGTTATGAGTGATGAATCTACTCAACAAAGTTTGTGGGAAATTTAAAAGATTTATATTACACTAGACTGGTTTTGCTCCTCTGCAGATCTAGAATTCTAAGGAAAGGGCACTACTACAAAAATTTGTTAANGAAGAAAATCACTTAATATTGCATCTACCTCCAGTTACACTAAACTGTAAAAGAAAAATTCATGTGAAATAAACAGTCAGCGCTCTCGGTTCTACTTTGTATGTGATCTAGCTTGATATGACAATTGAATTTTATGTGGAAAATGCATGTGTTTCAAACATAACAGGAAAATTATTATCTGTGAAATTATGATGCTCTGAAAAAGTTTCTGCATTTTTCTCCTCTTTCTTTGTAAGTTGTAAAGGAGGTGGCAGGTGTGACATATAAAAAACTCCTTGTTTGAGCTTAGAGGAAGGGAGTTCTTGCAGACTCCTGGGAGAGATCCTCCTTATGAAACCTCCCTCCCCAGCTGTGTTTTCAGAAAAAGTACTTGTCTTTAGTTTGGTCATTTACACTTGAAAATGGCATTTCCTCTTTAGTGTTCTCAAATGCTGTGACTAAAATCCAAGAAAACCTTAAGATGCTTAAGAGGATATTTCAACTCACAAAACAGTTGGTACCTCTGTTTCTTCATACATGCTGGCTCTGGTGGTGGTAAAATCATCTTGATTGCCACAAACAAAATTCAGAATAGTTTAAGGACCTCTGCTTTGTTCACTCCATCTCCTGTTTGTTTTGATCAAAACTCTTCTTAAGTCACCTCTGGGGTTAATGGCCTTGGTTTTCTGAGCCTGTTTATGTAGATAGGGAATACAAGTTAACTTCTACAAGACTGTTTTGATGTTTTAAAGCATCAACATTTGGGAAGTGCTCTAAGATCTGTCTATGGCAATTGCTCTACAATATACCTGTTAAACAAGTTAACAAAACCCTCCTGTCCTACATAGGCTCCCCACTCACTGCTGAAGTAATGAAATTAAGGATATTAGTTACAATAATGCATTTTAATGCTCAAGTTTGAAAGGCATCCCTTCAAGTTCTTTCAGACATTATCTCTTGTTAGTGCCTGGAAAAAAAAAAGGAAATTTTTGTGCCTTCTTTTTGTCCCCTGTACCTGCTTCCCTGCTCTGCACGTTATTGAAAGACAGCCCTATTCTGTGCAAGTACTTTCCTAGTTCAGCCCTGTGCTTTTTGTTGTTCAGTCACCAGGCAGGTTCCCCCCCCAGATGTAGTCTCTTGGTGATGAAAGTATAACTTGTTGATTAATCTGTGTATTCCTCTGATTTATCCTCTTTATTTTATCCTGATTAAATAATCTGTTCTGTTTTACAGTTGATTTTCTAAACTGTTCCAGAAACCATGTGTTTTTCTTATTTTTTGCAGACCAGCTGTGTGCTTTGCTGAGTGAGCTACACAGTGCAATAGCTTCAGCTTTTAATCCTTTCTGGATCACACAGCATATTTTAGTAATTAAATGTTGATTCTTTTAGCTTACTGAGCTTCCTATCCTGTGAGTAGAACTACACATTTCAGCTGCTTAATTTCTACCGATTGGAGTTGTCAAGTAATACTGAAAAATGTTCAAAGACTTTGCTGAAATAGCAACCTTTTTTAGAGATTGACAATGTTTCTAACACATTTACATTTAATTTCTGACTAGGTCACATATTTAACCTCCTGACCCTGCAATGTTATAGCGGGGGAAATTTCAAAACTCTCTCATTAGCATTGGGCTATTGAGTAAAAGAAATAGAATAAAAATTAATATAAAGGGTTTTTTTATTATAGCTTTTTCATTTAGGACGTAAGAAAGGAATGACTTAAGAGGAAGGAGAGGAAAGTTCAAGAACCAAGGTCAAGTGCAGTATCAGTTTGGCTCCCCTACCCCAGCAGAAGTGTGACAGCCCTGTAATGGTTGGTACCAGTGAACCTCAAATGAGGTCAGCAGAAACTGTCTTATGAAAGCAGGAACATTTGATCTTTTCTCCACTTTTAATAAAAATTTTCTGATTTATTTAGATCCTGAAGCTTCATGCCATTAGCAGAACAGGAAATAAAACAATTTTACTTAAATTCGGAGCACAGGCGGATGATGAAAGTTTGAGCTCTCCAAGTTGTCAATAGGGAAACTGTAGAAACACCTCTATGTGAGTGCAGAGAAGGGACTCATTACAGGTAACCCAAGTTTTCCTGTGCCTTCTGTGTCCTGCTTCTTCAGCAGAATGGGTGCTCTGCACCATGCTTCATACATTAGGTTACAAAGCTGTTTCCTCTCACTGTGGTTGGATGAAGTCTGGCTTGGACTCGCCCAAAAGGCATCATGTGATGTGGGGGAGAAATACAGACACTGGGAAAGATCAACTCAGGATCCAGTTCTGATTGATTTTGACTTTCTCTTCACTCTCCTTAAAGATCCTGGCACTGAATGTTGCTTAAACCATCTTAAAACATACAGTTACCTACCTTGGGCTGGGGTGAATGTAAGATTTCATTTCCAGGGAAAGACTGTAGAGGTTCAAGACCAGGATGGTAGGGAATACACTGAAGCAGCGCACATCGAAGTAGTGCTAGGAAATGCACGTTTCCTGTATGCATTGGCAGCAGAGATTCTCAAGAGAGCCCAGCTGAGACACGTGATAATGCTGGAAAAGGAGCAGCATATGTTTCTGATATTTCTGTGGATGCACAGACAATGGAGACTGATCAGCTCCATAGCCCTGGGCAGGATGGGTAGTTCTGTTTTGCAGAAATGCTTTTGACATCTTCAAACCTTGAATACCCAAGTGTCTGCCAGTACCAGAAGCATCTGTTTTGTGTGACTTACATTTTATCTTTTTTCCAGAAGGAAGTTGTGTGTGTAGGTCTGTGCTTTGTGTTGGATTCGGCTTTTTGTTAAAAGATGTGTTTATGGGGTTTTTTGTGAGAAAGAAAAAAATGCTAACCTCGGAGTGGAAAGAGGGATGAAACTGTTTGGGATTCATCCCTGGGAAAACTCAGCCTGTGCCAGAAATTAAATTTTGTTTTCTAGAAAGCAGGTTCCACTGTGCTGAGACTAAAAGTTCACCTCACACCCACAGAGCTGATTATTCTTAGCCTAGCCCAGCCTTTTCCTGGGAGATGAGGACTGAGACCTGGAAACTCCATTTGACTGAGGCTGCCAGCACGTGATTTCTGCACTGCAGATGAGATTGAGATTCATATACCTTCAATTTTGTTCTTCAAGCCTTTTGGTTGAATGATAACAAATTCTGTTTAAGGAAAAAGGCGTCACTGGGTATTTGTGACTAGAACATGCGAGAGCAAATAAAGGTGCGCACACACACACTGTGAAGGGAAGGAGGGATGGGTGTGCATCCCTGCAAGTGCTGTATCAGCTGCTTTGGTTCCTGCCTGAAAACATAATCTCAGCTGTTTAAAATAGATGCACACATCCAGTGGCTGGGGTCACACTGTGAGTACTGTAAATCCTGTACAGCACAGACCACTTTCATCTGAGTTCCAGCATTTTTTTGTGTATCTGTTTTGTAAAAGAGCTTTTTGACAAGAGTCCTAACAAGGCTATTAAGTTGTCTTTTAAACACTTTACCAAAAGGAAAATAGGGGAAATTGAACCACCCAGAGAAGACAAGGTGGTCTAATAGTTGAAAATAGAGCATTGGGAAGAAAGGTTTGAGTTTTTAATCTGAGCTGCTGTTTCAGTCCTTGTCCTTCTTCTACTTCTGTCAACATGCCTAGAATATGGAGCACTAGATCTTGAAAATTTGATACTATGCCTGGATTGGAACTTCCTGGATAAAATTTTTAGGAGGAAATGCCAAGAATCTCATTTTTTCCAGTGAATCTGATTCCTGTGCTTTCTCCACCCAGTTTATCCCTTTGCCCTGCAGTCTGACATGCTGCAGTGCTTTCCAAGCAAGGAACTTTTTTACCTGCCATGTATCTGAGACTGAAGGTCTTGTGCTGGCTGTGCACTAACGAACAGGCTCTGTAGAGTGTCCTTCCTGCAGAAAAACAACCTTAAACCTAGATTTCCTTGTTTTACAGGTAGTCTCAAATTTAGATGTCTTCAAATAAGAAAAGGGTTTATTGTGTAACAGGTAGAATACGTAAGTCCAATAAAACTGGGTAAAAGCTGTCAATGAGCCAAGCAAAGAAAGGAAGCATCTGTAATCAGGCTCTGTTTACATTAAACACAGTCCACTGTACCTTGCTATCTCACACAGTATCACAGTATCACAGTATAGATAAGGCTGGAAAGGACCTTGAGGATCATCTAGTCTAACCTATAATCCAACTAACCTATCCTCTGTCTCAGTGCATATTGTGTGTGGCATCCAGCTAGTTTAAAGAGAAGATTAAATTCACAGTTTAGATCAAAATATCTCTCCCAGCTGGGAACTTCTTAAACATTACTGAGTCACAAGGGAAGGCTGTGGTCTGTCTGGAGCTGTGTGTGATACCACATCAGAATATTTGTAAGGCAGTCCCAGCCTCCTGCAGTGCCCTAGAGAATTCACCTCTTTGGTTTGCCTGGCAGTCTGCTGGGGTGACATTGCCGGGGTGGTAGCACAGGCAATGAATGTCATGATGCACTATGGGCATGACATTAAACATCTGTCCTTCAGCTTTATATGAGCCAAAATAAGGAGCTTTTTCTACTTGTACAGTTTCTGCTTACCTAGCCTCCCAGTGAATCTGTTTGTAGGCGCCTGGTGGCTTTTACTGTAGACTTTGTAAAGTCTTGTAATTTTAGCTCTTCTCAAGAATATGAAAACACCACCTAGTTCCAGGGCAGCCATGGCACTGACCATGATTATGAGTGTGCACAGCTGACAGCTGTGAGCCCTTGGAGGATGCTTTGAGGGTGAACTGATGGCAGATCATCGGATAAAACCAGCCCATTTTAACTTTGGCTGGCACTTTATCTAGTCAGTACAATTTTTCTCATCAACTTTATAATTTCTACAAATTAGAAGTAATGCAGAGGGAAAAAGAGAGATTGATACCCCATATTCTGTGCTTAGCAGAGCGTCACGGCTCTTGAGAAAAATAGAAGAGAACAAAAAAAAAGCCACAAAGAGGGAAAGCTGGTGGAATTTTTTGAAGAGAGAAAGAGTATTTTTCGACGAAAACCGTTTCAAAGTCTAACGTGGGAACTGCCGTCGAGACTGAAACGTGAGGCGGCGCTGTGCCCCGCCTGCAGGTGCTCTAATTAACATCGTTAATTGTTCTTAATGACGCCACGCCCTCTGCGAACTGCCCGGCCACCGGAACGGCAGCACTTTGGCAAAATACATGTGGTTGTTGCAAAGAATCTCGCACTTATATCCGTGTTGTTGTTGATCCCTTCCTACGGGGGTGAGGAAGTGCCCCGTGGCACTACTGCCAGGTTTTGTTGCAGGAATCCTTCAGGCCAGAGGATGTCAGAATTCATCCCTCTGCACTGCTAAGCAGCCTAAGAGTCCTGCAGCGGCTTCATTGCAGCTGAGATATTGCACCCTCCTTGTTGAGTTGTGTAAATCAAGCCCTCGTAATGCACCTCTTGTCTTGCTTTCCCAGGCAGCAGCTGGTGTGAAGCCAGTTGTGGTGCTGCAAAGGAAGTTAATTTATAAACCAACATAAAAGAGAGGTTGACAAACTAAAGGGGATCTTGCAGCTTTGGAGTCTTGAGATTGAGCTCCTGCCAGAGCATAAATTGCTTGCAAAATAGAGGAAATTATTTAATCCTCTGTGGATTGAAATACAAAACAGAACAGCAAGGTTTCCATTCAAGAAGTAGGCTGTACAGAAAGTGTTATGCTGCTCAACAAAAATCCTTCGCAGTATAGAACCACAGCCAAAATAGCTTTCAAGATGTTAAGGCGCACAAAGTTACTGATGTGAGAGAAGGGGTGGTGCTTACCTATAAAAAAGCCAGGAAGATCCTTGGAGGGCCTGGGAAGATAATTAACATCTTCCTGTTAAATCTCCTGTGAAGTTCTTGCATATCCCTCAGAAACAGGAAATCCTGGCCACTGACAGAGAAGACAGACAGCAGCTCTTACGCAGCCTGGGCATTTTTACTACTGTGCATACACTGAGTGATGACCTGGGAGGCAGAATTTTATAGGATAACAAGACCACAGGTTCCTGACTTTCTGCTCCCAAACTTTACAAAATCACACTCTTCTAGCCCAAGGGAAACCTCCAAATTTCTACACAGAGGAAACCTCACCTTTTTGGAAGGTTTTACATTAAAGGGATCAGATTTTCCAAATTACAGCTGAAAATTCAGCCAAACCAATTATAAGTGTCTAGACTGTATGTGGCTACAGAAACATTGGAATTCAAGTTGTATCAGGGTGAGTCAGTGATTTAGTGTATATCCTTTATGTTGCTGATACCCACACATGGTAGCCTAAAGATGGCCAAGGAATCTGACTTAGAGGCTACTGCAGTTGTTTCTGGTACTGTGAGGCAGAGAGCAATCTAACCATAGGCTGAAAACGTTCCAGAGAATATGATGGGATCTGTGGAAACTGTGCCAAACACCTGTGGCATTAATAGAAAAATAATAGACATCAGCCACAGCAGGTGAAAAACTGAGAAAATGTAAAAAACCCATAGAAATTTCCGGGGCAGAGTGATGGTCTGACATCCTGTTTTCATCAGTGGCCAATTGTCAGGGCCCCATAGGAAGGCAAATCTCCTCCTTTCCGTCACCCCCCACCCCGGTCTAGTGTTAGTTGTATCACAGGACACTACTGTCAGTCTCTGTCAAACTTCACTGGCCATGAGGTGAACCTGATTGATAACTCAGGCTGATTTTGTGCTTCCCCACCATTTTGTCTGACCCAGTGTCAGATCCTGTGTCCCCATCTGTGCATATCAATCCCTTCCTTCCGTGCTAATAACTTCGTTCGGTGACCTGTGGCAGCAATGGATCTCCAGGTTAATTATAAAAAGCAGTAAGAGAGTTCCTTTGTGCTACTTTAATTCTATTAACCCACATTAATATCCAGAGCATCTCCATTTACTTCTCAGTTCTTATCAGACAGATGCTAGTAAAAAATGAGAGCACAAGTAGGGAATTTGTCTGTTAGTGATTTTTGGTGTCTTTCTGTTCTTGCTCTACATCTGGTTTTGTCAGGCACACTAAATTTTAGGCACATTTGGAAATGTGGGGAACGCAAATTAATTTTACAGAGACTTCTGCCATCCAAATTTCCCAGCTGGAGCTAATTTATGAAAGAAGTCAAAACTCAGTGGAAGTGAATAGATCTTTTGATCAAGTACTCACTACTTTTTGATGTGGTTTTCTCTGTAGAGAGAAAACTGCTGAGAATAGTTCCACTGCAGAAATAATTTAATGTCATTGTAGAAACCTTAATTTCTGAATTATGAGTGATCTTGTAAACTGGTTTATTTCCTTTTCTGACCAGTTTTTGTCACTCAAAAGCCACAGGTTTATTTAGATTTGACATTATCAGCAGGATATCAGTCAGGAAATCCTGCTCTTCCGGTCCAAGTCACTGGTGCAGGTTTGATCTGTTTCAGTCTGTAGAATTGAAAGTGCCTTCCTGGAACAGTTCACATCTGTTGCCCTATGGTCAGGACCCAGAGCCAGGCCACTGCCAGCAGCATTCTTGCTGACTGGATGATGTACCTTATGCAGGTGAAGGAAAAGCATATTCCTTCTGGTCTGCAGTGTCCGGCAGGATGACACACGGGAAATCTGGGGGTGGCTGTGGAGAGTCACAGATACTGTGTGTGAGCAGGTATGTAAGAGGTGAGGTGTGTAAATCCATTTCCTTCCTAGACTGGGTCTGTTGTTACAGGGGCATTCCCCTAAGTAATAGTTAGTCATTGTGGCTGAGCTATTATTAAGTATCCTTGAGTATTTAGTCCCTCCTACACTCCTTCTTAATAACTTTACTCTGGTTATACCCAACATTATCTTCTGTATTGATTATGACCTTTTTTATATTACTGTTATGACTTACACACAGAAGAAATGACAGCTCCTGGTGACAGGATAAGAAAAATGCATTATACTGTAGATACAGATAGGTGTGCTAGAATGGTTTTTTGGAGTTGGAGGGACCCTGAGGAATGTCCCGAGTTCAAGAGTCAATACCTTCCACCTTATTTTCTTTTTATATGACTTCTGGTAAACTTTTTTTTAGTTATGTAGAAAGGAAACAAATAATAGAATGAGATCTTTGACTTACACTAAACAACTTCTATGCAGAGCTCCATGTCCCAGCTATGTGTGCGAGCAGGCAATTAAGTCATTAAGAAGGCATTAAGAACTAAATTCCCATATGTATCATTGTGAGATGAGAGAACATGGAGGCCCTAAACCACATCTAAAACAAGGGGGAAGCCAAACAACCAAAAACTTCCGTAGCACTCCCGCAGATGTTCCTAGCAGATGCCTGGTTTCTTTGTTTACATCATCCTCTGCCCTGAAGCAGAGCTAAAGTCAACCAATTGCTATTCTGGCCTTCTACCATAAAATAGAGCTGAAGTATAATATAGTTTTTGCTCTTCTTACTCTTTCTATGTTTCATTTCCTATAGACCAATAAAGATGAAATGTCTCGTATTCCCCTTTGTAAGCTAAAAGAAATCAGATACATGCAGTGATGTCCTATCCTTAATGCTCCCTGAAATATGTCCATTCCTTACACATGTGGAAGAACTTGCACTCCATAATTCCTTTCTGCCTTTGAAATTTCCTGCCCCAATGGCAATACTGGAATCAGAAGAGATCTATCATTTGGTGTCATGTCCGGGGAGCAGAATATGATTCCAAATGCAGCTTCCTAAGCATGTAGCCCTGGTGCTAATGGTGGGGTGTGCCTGTTTGCTACTCTCCTTCCCACCTGAACCAGTTCCATTGCGTGACGGGGCCATGTCACACCCCTGTGTGAACAATGCTGCTGCTCCTGTGCTCTGTTATTTTTATATGACATTTGTGCTGAACTGTCCTGCTTGCATGGTCTGACTAAACCAAAAGCTGCTGCTGGAGGATGAGTGACAGGCTTCTGGCACTGCACGTGTACCTCGAGCCACATTGCTGTGGGCTGTGACCCAGTTGTCATCTGAATGGGAGACCTACATGAGAGAGGAAACGGTGGAGGTGAATCAAGGGGTGGTGCTTTTTCTGCTGAGTCACAACTGGATTGATGCCCTATATGCTTCAGCAAAATCTCAAGTGATGCTATCTAAATCCCTAACAATTTGTGTCTGAAAAATTACAGTGCTATTTTTTTTCATTCAAATGTGGCCGCATATTCATGATAAATGAGATTGCTCTATATGTCTCGATACATTTCATATTTTTCAGTTAAAGTCCAAGTCTTTTTTTATTTAATAAAATAAAATCCATGACTATAGCTGTGTAAAATAATGGCTCACAGACATGCCCAGTCAAAAGCCCTCCCAAATAAAGGTAAAAATACCCTTTTATTGAACAACATGCCCTTCTAGGGCTTTTTAACGTTCTTTAAAATCTTAATAGAATTTTTTTTTCTCTGTAAACTGCTTTTAATGCTCTGACTCTACAGATCATAGCTACCAGGTGTAATTCTCATTTTTCTAACTGCCAGGTGTACAAACTCTGTGAAATATACTGAAGTACATATATATGCATAAAGGTACATGACAGAATCCTGTTACTGTTATCAGTACCAGATTGGTTTGTATTCAGCGTATACATAAATGCCACCTGAATTTGGGGGCTCAGTTTCTGATAGGTCACCTAAAAAACTGGTTTATGACCATTAATAGACTAAAATTTTTAAGCCATTTGTAATTCCAAAAAAGAGACCTTTATTGTTACATGATTCTGAGTTAAGTGTGTGTCTGGAGAATACAAGGGTGAGAGCTGGCAGAAAAAAACAGCTTTCAGGAAGAATAGTTGATCAAGCCTACAGTTCTTACAAAGTCTGGTTCTGAAATATTTTACATGCACCTGTCCATTTGATAATCTCTGCTATAAATGGGTTTCATGCCTTAGGGATCATGGAGGCAGAATACATCTTAATCCCCCTGGAAAGTGAAGGCTATTAGAAGTTAATTATAACATCTCATTTTTATAACAATACAAATGGGACTTTATAACCTTAATGACCACAGGTGTGAGTTCTTGTTCAATTTGTAACTCTGCAATTATTCCCAAACCCCATAGGATCAATATCCCAGTTGACCATGTGCTATTGGAACTTTTCTTCCTCTGGACTGCGTCAGCAGTTAGCCTGAGGATGGAGAGGAGATTTTGATGAAAAAAAAATCAACCCTCTATGGACACATTTAGGCAATTTGTACTGTAAGACCAGGCTACCCACTCCTGCAGGAATTATTTTATGATCTGCTATTCTGACAGCAAACCTACTTCCCACTCCATGTATTGCATGCACTGTTGTCCATCTTGAGACTAAGGGCTTTTCACAGAAAGGCCCGTTGATTATGTGACATCCTGTTCATTTTTCCCACAGCATAATGGTCTTTGGGCCTCCTGGGGAAAAATATTTCAGTAATGCTGCTGGGAGAGAGCAAGGTAGTCTACAAAAAAGAAAGGAGATACCTATGCTTTAAAATTCTTGCAGTTTCTGTGTCATTATAGTAGCTGTTTCACAACAATGATTGCTCCAGATATTTATATTACAGTGTCATCTTGTAATTAACTTGCTGTGCCTTTAGATCATTGCAGTCACAAAGTGCTGGCAGGTTTTGAACTGAAAGCTCAGCATCCTGGTCCGATTATATTCTGTCACCATATTGTGTATTGTCTATGAGCAGCCTGTATGACTATGTATACCCTTTGTATATTCTGTCCAGCTGTAAAAATCAGTAGAATACTGTTAATTTAGCCAAACTAATTCCCAAGTAGTAATTTACTGTCTATTCTTATCTTGTTTTTCTAAACTAGTGCCACATCCAAACCACAGACAGCATGAAATGCTCACGAGAATGTGCAACGACCCTGGCAGGAAAAAAGAGCTGTAAACGGTGGCAGATCTACTTCAGACTTCAAGTCGTGGGTCCTGGTGAACAGGGACAAGCTGAAAGCAAACAGACATTTCTCTCTGATGTCTTAGGGAGTAAAAGAGGAAGTGACTCTGGATTGTCACTTCTTGGTTTAAGCCTCCACAGAGGGAGAGTACAAGCAGAGCTTGCCCTAGACAAGCAGCAGCTGGGCGTGAGAGCTCCTGTTCAGAGCAGAGGACACCTGTCACCCACTAGAAACCTGTCACCCTTCCTGCTGTTGGTGGGGAGTTTATCATGCCAAGGCTGACAGAGAGTGCTCTGATAGTGGTCAGAGGTCTGGGCCCTGGGGAGCTATCAAGACATCAAACCCACAGTTTAAGGACCTCCTGAATCATGAAGCATAAAGCATGAAGATACATCTACAACTACTGAATCAGTAGTTGTAGATGTATCTTCATGCTTTATAGCCTTCATAGCTTGTCTTCCATGAAGTAGAGGATGTTTCTGTTTAAACAAATATTGGTAAATCAGATAAACATGTCCTGCTGCTCTTCTCCAAGAAATGGGGAGAGCTGCTTGTAAGGTAGATGTAACTGAGAAAACTGTATTATCTGTCTTTGTGTTATCCAGGGACAAGTCTTCCTCATCTTCCCCAATAAGATTTCCAAAAAACTTACTGATATTCTCAAAGTGGATTCAGACTTTGCAAATTCTCCCAGAGATCTAAGAGTGCCTTACTCTTTCATGCTTTAGTGTATGGGAAGGGAGGTCCTTTCCCTTAGTGCGGTACAAGTTTAGTCTCTGTACCTGTTCTTAGAAAAGCAGTTCTCCTGTTTGTGCTTTGCAGCCCTGTACACATCCCTTTTTCCAGAGGGAAATAAAGTCCAGAAGGCGCAACTAACTAACCAGGACAATCTCACAGGTCTGTGAACTCCTTAGCTGACACCAAGAAGATCACCAGCCGTCTGCATACCAGTGTTTAAACTGAGACATTCCTGCTCACCAGAATGACCAGGAACAAGTAAATGACAGCACAGTGGGAAGACCACATTGTTGTAAAGGTACATGTTCCTGTTGATGATAAATCTGTTCTCCACCTGCAAACCCACAAAAGCATCTCTTCAAACAGGAATTAAGACAGAGGGTGATTCATATGGAAATGCAATTGTTTGTAGGCATAAGAAAACTTCCCACAAATAGACTCCAGTAACAGGCAGCCAATCCTGAGTTGAGAGAAATTCAAATACAAGAGGTTGTTATAACTCATTTGCCTTGAGCTACATTACCTTCCTCAGAAGTAAAAAACTGGGAAAAAACCAAAAAAGATGCTGGATACTAAATGCAGACCCTTCATTCATTCCTCTGGGCTGGGCAATGATTTCTTCCTCTCCTCCTCAGATCCTTGTCATGTTGACAGCTTAGTATCTTGGTCCTTGGGAAAGAAAACTGAGAGGCAGAAGACAACAGAGGCATTCTACAGGGAGAGGGTGAGGTTCTCATAGTTCAGTGCAGCTTCCATTTTTCCGATGCAAATTACTTTCCTCTCTTCAACACTCTGGTCATTTACATCTTAATGGGCACGGGAATTGCATAGCCATAAGTGTGTTTCCTTGTGGTCTTAATCATATGGAGACAGGAGATAAATTATTTAGAAATTGCTGCTTAAGGTATTTGTTCTGCTGCTTCTTTCAAACAAAAGCATCTCATTTGATAATAACTCCTTTGGTTCCTGAGGAATGTACTGCTCATGACAGACATGGGGCTGTGTGTGTGCCCAGGCCTGTGTGCAATGCTGTAGGGTTACGACGTTCCCTCAGCCCAGATCCGGAAGAGCTCAGCATCTGAAATGCTGAAGTCCACACCTGCAATCTGGCTCAGGACCAGACAGTCCCAGCAGACCAGACTCACCTTGTTGGACCTTTGGCACCAAGGCTGACGCTGTCATTCATGCCCTGAGCTGCACTGGCTGCGTGCCTGTGAACCCCAGGCTGTTTGGGACCTGGGTGCTTCCCGATCAGTCTGGTACCCATCCCTGGAGCACGGATAACAACGGGCAGCCCTGGGTGGCCCACGAATTGCTGCTGTGGGAAGAAGAGGAGGACACTGTCCATCTTCCACACAGCGCTCTCCGGTTAGAGTGCTCCGAGGTGAGTACCGCAGAACGGCGCTGCGAGCCCTGACCCCCATTTTGCAGTGCCGGCAGGTGGCTGAGTGACAGACGACCCCGCCTGGCTCTTCTCTCAAAGCCACATTCCCGTGAGCAGGGGCAATGCCACCCTGCGCTGGCACCTCAGCCCACCTTCACCCGTGCGAGGGGATCGGGCACTTGGGTGGCCCGAGAGCCAGGGGACACATGTTGGGCGGGGAGCGGAGCCGCGGCCGNCCCCCAGTGTAGTTACCTGCGCAGCGCTTTCTCTTTCACTTTTTCTCTTTGCCCCCCTGCCGTGCTTGTTTTCGGTGTTTTCGAGTGAAGCTGTGCGCGAGAGCATCTTTCTGTGCGTTCGTTGTAGGCGCGGGGCAATGATGAGCTTTAGGGGGGTCCCACAAAGCTTTTGTAGTGCTGGTCTCTGGCTGCCCGGGCACCCTGCGGGGAAGGCATACCTGTGGTCCTTGAAATGCGCCTGGGTATTTGCAGCTGAGAACTGGCATATCCAGACTCTCTGTCGTGAGGAATCTCACCGTAAGGATTTAGATGACAAGCAGCTTACGTGTATAATCAGTTCCTCAGATACAGAAATATGATTTATTGATTTTTGTTAGACTTCCATAAATGCGTTAAATGATAATGACGTATTAATGTGTTGGGAAGTGCTTCTAAAAAGTTGTTAAAACTCAGACAGATATGACAGGAATGTCTCTACAGCCACCCTGCTTTAAATAGCCCTTGTCTTGCTGCTGTAACCACACTGATATCGTTGTGAGTACTCATTCCACTGGTGAAGAAATAAATCAAAATAAGTTATAACCTTGTCCTTACAAAGAAATGCATCCATATGATGGCACTTCTTGAATTATGCAGTGATTGTGGTGACAGTTCAAAAAATAGGAGTTTATAGTGGAAACAATGAAAAATGTTGTGTCACTTTGTTTTGTCTGATAGCAAGAAGCTCAGGCTCTTCCACAGAGAAAGATCCCCGGTCTTCATAAAAATTGATGTGGAAATGTGTGTGGAAAAATTAAGATTACTTGAAAATTGAAATTCACTATATGTCCTCCATATTCCCATTGAGCTTTCTTACTATTTCTTACAGAAGTTAAAGTAAGGGAACTTGTGTTTAGGTGATAACTTTCCCTTTTCATTCCCTTGATAAATTTCCTGAGAGTGATGTAAAATTAACAGTATTTCATATATTCTCCTAAGGAAATTGGTAAAAATTTAATTTGCAAATACAACCCACTGAGAAGCTGTTGTCCCTTTTTTTTAGTGACGTGACTCTCTTACCATGAATTGTCAAAAGAGGAGAGTAAGACAGTTAGAATAACTGCTGAATAAATGAAAGATGTGTGCCACATTCCTGTGTGCCTGTGGTCACAGGAAAAGTGCCCTTTAATTGTGTGAGGAATCTCATAGCAGACATTTCATAAATGGAGCAGGCTACTCAACGGATAGATGGCCAAAGAAAGTACTTTCTTTTTGCTTTTTAGGACTCACTGAAATCAAACTTCTACTGTTTTTCTGCTTTCATCTTCAAAAGTCTAGGGCTGACACTGGACCTTAGGAGAGTGGAGTCATTTTTGGGCATTGAGCTGGGAGGGTAATAGGTAGTTACTCAACAAACATGTTAAATCCATCCCATTATTATCAGACAGTATCAGTAATATTAAATTCTAGTGATGTTTAACTCCAAAGTTGATTTGAAGCTAGATCAGTATTGAAGCACATGTTTCCTGTGGAGCTGCTGTAAAAATCTTAGGATGAGACTGGTTGGTAGTAGAGCAGCTTGTATTTTTCTGTTGCTGTGCCAGTAACTTTGGTTATTCTGTAACAACATTGCTCATTATTTTAATGCTAGCTGTGTAATTATTTCAGTCCATAGTTAACTCAGATTAATACCTTTCTGGGCGCTTTGTTTTTTAGAAAGGGTGAAGAGGCTGAAGAACATTACTCAAACTAAATCTGTCATCTGTATTTGTTTCCAGTTGCACCCTAGTGATTTGAGTAGGATGGTAAACATGAATGTGGATTATAGATCTGGGCCACGAATTCTCAACATTTAAAACTAACCTAGATTGGTTTTTTTCCTTAACTGCCATATTGCAGTAGCTCTCATCTGTGTCTCACCAGTCTCTTAGAAATTCGGTAAAAAAGCATGTCTTCTCACCTGTTAATTTTCATTGCACTCAGCAAACTTGTGCTGTCTGGTGTGTTGTCCCAGGCTTAACCTGTCACTCTTTATTTTCCTGTCTGTGTATTTGTTTCACAGTGATGTCAGATGACCTTTGGAAATGCCACTCAATGGGTCATTGGTGTCAAAAAGCCAGGAGCAAACATAAAATGTTGGCAGAATTAAGATTGCTTATCATGTAGACTTGCAAAAGCTACAGGTGCTGAAAATTAAACAAAAATATAATACATAGTTTTAAAAGATTATTAGAAATATACCTGGTAGTTCTTCTACCCAGTATTTATTTTGAAAAGTTATGCTCACAAAGTCACCATGTCAGTGACATAAAGGTAGGGTGGAAGTCATGTCTGTCCCTGTTTTTTCTCAGTTGTTCTTACTGTCAGTAAGCAGTGGAAGGAAATTGAATCACAAACTTTTCCCTGTTAAGGTAGTTCTCAAAGTGCTCCCCATTTTCCTCTGCACTACCCAATTTGTTTCTGGAAATTACTTCTTTATCCTCAGTTACACGTTATCCTGCCACTGTTTGGCACCGAGTCGAGGTCCTTCCTGTTCCAATTTCATTTCCACTTTAAGGCATCACTGCAGCAGTGTTTGCTGTTGGTGGAGGGCTCGCTGTGATTTCCAGGGGAGCCTGCTCATTCACTTGGTCAAGTAAACTTGCCGACAAATGGGGCAGTGTTGTTTCTTCAGGAAGCACTGCATAGCAGGAACAGTGTATGGACAGTATTCATAGCTGCTTCTGGGGGTTAGAGGAAAAACAGTGCCTGTTGTTTTTCCCTTCCAGTCTCTACAGTGTGTCTGAATTTTAAGAGATTGATCTGCAGTTCTGTCCTTGTGTAGAATGCATCAGCTGGGGCCTACGAGGAGCAGGAGGGGATGACTGCTTTATATGTTTGCTGCTGTTTCCCCAGGGATGCTGAGGAAGTCTATTGTTATAAACAATAGCAGGAGTGTAAGGTTGTCCTAGCAAGGAACTGGGTGGTACTTTGTCACTGCTGTACAAGCCTTACTGGGCATCACTTCAAGGCTAAGATCCTTAGTTGGTTGCCATTTGGGGCGGGGAAAGTGAATTGGGGGTAATAGATAAGGCAATGTGTAAAGGGCAAGAAAAACTAGTTTAAATTATAACAATCCTTTGATTGTACAGTGGTTTCAGCCTCAACAAATTGCTGTCGTTAATTTATATTTTCAACCTCGTTATGATTTGACTGCCACCTGTACTGGCTTCTGTGATTTCCTTCATCATAAGGCCGTAACACATCAATTGCTGTGATGTGACAGCAGTCATGATTCCCTAACTGGTACACAGGTACAGGGATAATTACTTATTTACAATCACTGCACTCTGAATGTATGCTGGCTATAATTAGCCCTGTACTGATTAATAGGCAAGCTATTTCCCAGCTTCAGAAAATCATGCACAACTCCATTTCTCCTAACTTTGAATTGCCGGTCATTATCTATTTCTCTTTATTTGAGGTTTGTTTAATATTTTATCCTGGCAATCTATTAATTCCTTTTTCTTCATTTGAAATCACTGTAAGAAGAAGTTGGCCTTATCTATCACTTCCTGCACAGCATAAATTCAGTTCTCTTTCGTATTTATGGCTCTGGTCTTTGTTTGCCTACATGGAGGAATGCCAGTTCCTGTTTCCCTTCATGTTGTAAACAGGCAAGTTTTAAGAGGAAAGAGCCCTACTAAGCTAATGGGAAGAACAGGGGGAAATGGAAATCAAATAGGTGAGAAAAGGTGATACTAATTACCTTATGAATCAATGAGTTTTAAAGATGAGGAGTTTATTATTAATATATCCTGATAACTAACTTCTAAGTGGGAAGCACCACCAGCTTCTGTAGGAGAGCCTGGTGTTCTTAGAATGAATGTAGTGTCAAAAGCCAGCATACCAAGACTGATAATTTTTAAATATATTTCATTGTTTCAGAATTCTTTAGCAAATATGAAAGCATAACCTGCTTTTCTACTAAGTTTTGGGTGTCTTATGCCACTTTATGCTTTCTTGTTCCAGATTTACTAGCATAGGGATGAATGATAAATTAACAGTTAGGAGCCCACTGCACAAAAAGCTGCCTTCACAGATGTGTCTGAAGGGTAGGTTGTATTTTACCTTGATCTTCTTAGAGACTTTTTTGTCCTGCTTTTTCTTTATCAAACAGACACGTCACATATTTTATAAGAATTTTATCTGTACCTCATAGATTTCCATATTGGAAGAAGGCCTTGCAGGCCTGAAGGACTAAACTGAGAGGAAGATGGAAGGCAATATGTAACATTTTTTAAATACAGTTGACAACATAGCAGTGATCTAAATGCTGTTGATTTGTGCTCTCAAAGATTTAAATAAAGGCCAGAGATGCAGATATTTGCAGTTATGTAGTTCTTTCAATTGCTTTTGCTTGGGAAGGAGAAGACCAAGAGATGAGCTGTGAGCTTGGACAAGTGCAATGGGAAGGTGTATTTCAGAGAGAAAGACACACATTCAGTGTGACTGAAACTTAGTAATCAGGAAAAACTGGAGGGATCTAAGTCAGATGAGCTGCTGGGCTATAGAAGAACAGTGGTGATGGCCCACAGTAACCATGAAAGAGCTACCTTAGATGTTCTGAGGAAGAGCTTTAAGAGCTCTCTTTGTTGTCAATAGGCAGCTGGGATTTCACAGCTTCAAACTTGGACAGCCAAAGTTCTCATTTCATCATTTGCAATGCTCTGTTAGGACTTACATTTGTTTTCCATGAAAATGTCTCATGAATGAGACTGAATGTCTTAACCAAGTTTCTTGTATGAAATGCATTGCTTTGAGAATACCATGACACCAAAGATGTCTCTGTCTAGAGCAGGGCGGACTACAACTGAGGATAGAAGGGTATCATCCCTACTGGCAGGAGAACGGCTTTTCTAAAATCAGTTGGAAAACAACACCTTTTAAATTTTTATGAAGTGTTTTGAAGTGTTTTTGAATTGTTTTTTGCAAACAATTTGTATGTGTCAGATTTCAATAATATTCCTATACACATTCAGTGGAGTTGCAGTACTGAAGTCTCCCTTGGATCAAATACTTGGCAATACATATACTGAACAGAAAAGAAACATTCACTGAAATACACCCTGTTTCTACACAGTCCCCTTTGAAGGTTCCAAGTATGACAAATCATCAAACAGAACTCAGAAAGTAGAAAATGATGCTCATTGTTTGTTTATCTCAGCTCTCAATGTAATTTATGAGTACACAAGAACAAGTTGTAGATTGAAATGGATTTTTGCTATTTCAGGTATGTAGTTGTGTGGACACCCTTGAATTATTTTTTTGCCAGCTAAAGACCCCTCTAACCTGTAAAAAATAATCTTTTGTCACCTATGTGGTAGGAAGTAAGAAGTAGCAAATTGAAACTTGAATGTTAGTAGAGTTCACTCTGTAAAGCAGATTGTTAAAATAATTATTTGTAACACCTTAATCTGGCTTTTCTTTCAGATGAACGTGTGTAGGTTACGCTTGACGGTTCCACCTGATGAAGTCTCACAGCCTGAACAGGGAGCAAAGGAAACGGAAAGAAAAAAAAGTGTAAGTTTGAAAGTTAAATTCTATATAAACAAGGAGGAAATATGGCCCTCCACAGATGCTGGTATTTGTTCCTGTGAGCTTTGAGCCTGAGCCTTGGGGTCAGGGATAGCAGAACTGCTTGTAAAATAGGACAGTGGTAGAGGAACAAGAGAGATTGTAGGTGATTTGTGTCTGAGGTACCTTTAAAACTCGATTATTCAATATTTATATATCAAAGGGCAGGAAACTGTTATCAGAAGCTGGGTCTGGCATCAAATAGGATCTTGATCCTCAGCTAAAGGGGATTTTATATTTCATGTAGGCTTAACAAAGTGTAAGATTTGAGCATTAGTGTATATGAAAGCTGTTGTGCTGGGGTCCTTGATGTTTTGCTGTGTCAGCTCATTTTGATAGAGGGTGATGTGCAAATAAGAAATAAAGAATTCAGGATTGTTCTGAAGTGAAGGTGATTTGAAGGTCATGTGCTTAAGAGCAGTCAGATATTTCTTGTGCTTGAATCTTGTACTCACTCAGGTTTTCATCCACTGCCCTGACAGAGTAATTGGGCCTTCAGAACCTAGAAATGTTACTTACAGAGTAGATTAAATAGGCCTTAATGCAAATTAACTTTGGGCCACCATTAAGTAGTAAATACATAATTCACTTTGTACGAGGGGTTTAGTTGTAGCCCTTCGAGCAGCTCCTTTGTCAGGCTCTTGCCAGCTTGTACCTGATTGCAGCAACCCTCAGACAGGCCTGAACTTATGGGCCCATGGCACTAAGAGGAATCTACATTTGTTTTTGAGGAGGGTAGATGTTGACTCATGGCTTACTCACTTTATGGTGCTGAGTAGTGTAATAATAAGAAAGAAGTGTGAACAATTAGGGCTTGGACAATTTGTAGTGACTTTCTTACATGACCAACCTTTTTTTTTCCCATGGTGCCTTGTTTTTAATGACAGCTGTTGTATTTCCCCCACAATACAAGTAAGAGCAAGTGGCCTTTATATCAGAGAATGTTCAGGAGAGGATATGAAAGGTAATAAATTCACTTTTGGGCTCAGTGTACTGCACAATGATTTTTAAGAGATAGATCTTTTTTACCTGAGACCAGAAAAATGGTATACATTTTAAATATTGTATGTTCTGAGGAGCTCTCTAAAGTTCAGTACTTTTAGACAATTTAAAGACTTTCTGAAAGTATACATACAGGCTTCAGAGCTGGATGGAATCTATTCAGTCCATTTCATAGCAATTAAAAACCAGAGGAATTAGACCATCTACTTGTGTTTTTCAGCTTCTGTGTAATTAAAAAAAATGACACCACAGATTGTACTGCTGTATTGTATGGAAGCAGCTACAGAAAAATCACTGATGATGAGCTGGTTTTCCTCGTGTCTCTAAAGCCAGACAGTCATGTATTACAGGGAGACCTTTATTGTCTGGGGAATCGATTGCTTTGTGTATTTGAATTAGTTACAAAGTAACTAGCAGTGCACACATGTTTCATGACTAGTCATTCTGTGATACTTTTACTGCAAATCTGCGAATTTTCATTGAGAAAAAATCACCTACAAGCTGTGATCAGATATTTCTGCTGATAACTCATGTTCAGCTGACCACTCATGTTCGGCTGACTTGATGTTAATGAAAACACTTAAAGCACTGTGAGAAGAACGAGTTTTACAGTTGTTAGATAAACGTCACACAGTCCTATGAGACCTGTGCCCCTTTTGGAAATGGGGGTATTAGAAATTAGGGAACTGCTCTGTTTTCTGCCTTGCACTTTACAATTTAAGGTCAAAAATCCAGCTTCAGCAAGAATCAAATTTCACATCAGATCCCTTGTTGGAACTTGGAGTTTTGTGCTGTCTTGAATTGCTGAGTACATATTAAGAAAATGGGAGCAGGGGAAAAGTTTTTGGTAGTTAAAATACATTAGTGTGACTTAGCAAATGAACTGCAGGGGTAATCTGTGGGACTGTACAGTTTTTGCTGGAGTGCTGAAGCCAGCTGGACAGTCAGGGCAGGGCAGGACACTTGAGCTGTTTGGGCAGGACAAGTGCTGGAGTGAGGCAGACTTTTCCCTGTGTCTGCTCTCCTCCCTCATCAGCAGAGGCAAAGACTTTGCAGTGTCACAGGGAATGCCAGAAAACTATAAATACACCGTGGCATGACATTTGGTTGTAATCTCCTCTTTCAAATCTTTCATTAGAAGGAGGTGATTTTGAGCTGCCCTCACGTGACACACTGATGGCTCACTGACTGTTTATTACTTGTCTGCATCTCTCTCTGGCTCAGTACCTTTAAGAGATGTTTCAGTTGCAGAATCAGGTAACAAACTGCACAGCAGCTCTTGATAGTGCTGATCCTCCCAATAACTTGTTTGCTGCTTGATGCCAGATCAGAAGTGATTCTTTATCAGTCATGTTGGTAGCTGTTGGCTTAGCCTTTTTCACTGTAGTCCCAGCTCCTCAGCAAATATGTACTGGATTTCATTAAATCTGTATCACTGCTTTGAGTTTCTAGATGGACTTTCTTATTTCTATACATCCATGAAATAGAAATGAACTGGTATAAGAGATTAAAGTGATGAATCTGGGTGGTTCTGTTGCAACAAAATTGCTGCAGGCATTACTGTACTGGGGTGGCCTCTCCATGTCTTCTGTGACAGGCTGGCAGATGGTGCAGTTAGAGGCTGATCTCAGAAACTGAAGGGGGGTGAGCTTGTGCTCCAGTGTGTCACATTGGATTTTTATATTTATCTTCAGGCTATGGTACCTTGAAAGAAGGATATGAGACCTTAACTGATGAATAGAGGCTTGTTGGTTGGTTCCAGGCTTAAAGCCTACTGCCGGATATCTCTGAATTGTTAGCACTTTAGGTGGAGGGAATCACAAACTATTCTGATTTTGTTCCATTACTTTTGTCCATGATAGACAATGGGTGACAGTAGTGTAAGGCTGTTTACTTCACTCTGAAGCACAAAGGAATACAGTGTTTGGCAGATTGTATGCAAAATCTGTGTGTCCTGAAGCCTGTCTTGTCTCGCATAATAAAGGGCTACCAGGCAATTGTATTGTCCCTGTTTGGGATTGGGCGTATTTTTATCCATCAATCTCTTTCTTCACTGTCATGGCTAAATTTGGAAGTGTCATTGGAAGATGCAGCTAAGCATGCCAATGCAGAATATGGAGATTTGTATAGGCACATGGAAAAGAGAATGAAAATGACATAACACTCCAGAAATTTGTGTCACTTTACTATCTTTGTGACTTTCACCCAAGTTTGACAGTGTTTAGTCTTAAACTGTACTTGCTACTTTGGCTGTATATATCCTCAAACTCTTTCATTTTCCAATATTTTAAAGCATCACAACCTAGAGGGAAAATTCCATTTACTTCCTAAGCAGGAATATGGAAGCATAGCAAACATTTTTTTTTCCCCAGCAAGAAAAGTAGGCTGTAAAGAAGCCAGGAGGGGAATTCTCTCCTGGATGGCATGGTGAGAATCAAGCAGAAACTTGTGTCAGGCCAGGATCAAGAGTGTGAGCACAGTGAACATGGGGCTGTTGTGCACATGGAATCTAGGACAGTGCCTATTTTCTCTGCTGCTGCCAGCCCACTCCTGTCTGCAGGGCAGAACTTGTGCCCTACCAAATGTGGTTCATCCGCTCCAGGTGCCTGATGTAACTGTTCCTCAGCCTCTCCAGCACTGACTGCTTGATTTTTGCTGTGTACTAATGAAGAGACACCTTCATTAAAACCAGCACTACCTGAAAACTACAGAAAGAATTCCATTGACTTCTGAGGTTACTGATGTATTTATTGCATCTTATTTTTCCAATGTATAAACAGTGGTGTTCTGTGTACAGACTTCATGGATTAAATATGACTTTGTATAATACCTGTCCCTTCTGGCTTTTGAGGTGGTGGACACTTAAATTCTACATCCAGGGACCTTAAAAGTTGGCCTTTTCATGTCTTTCATGGCATATTTTCCCTAGTTTAATTCTGTTTTTATATAAAACATCCCAAAATATAGAATGATTTTCATGAGCTGTAGAGGAACGTGAAAAAAAAGTAAAACCGGAGCTACCTTTTGTTAGAGCACAGAAACTTTTCTTGGTGAGCTCAGTGTTATAAATGTGTCATTTATGCACCGAACAGAAAATATGCAACCTAAGTAACAATGGGAATATTCTTGTTCCTTGTAATAGGTGAATAAGCAAAAGATAACTGGATATTTCAGAAACGTCTGGAATGTGGCTGTTAAGGAAAAGATAAAACCTGACTTAACTGATACAGTGCTAGTTAAAAGTTTTTAGATGATGTAGGTAAACAGAAGGTCATGATTCAGGTAAACTCTAAGGCCATATGAGTACTAAACCCAGAACTGTGTTAAGCATTACATTAGGTGTCCTTTTTTCCTCAAAATAAGATATGTCTTCTGTGCTTTTGCTTTCAATTTTCTGGCAGGGAGTAGTATCAGGCTATCTGACTTTAATTTTAAAAAGCACTGGAGATAGATTAGGAAGGAAATCATCCCTCAGTGTTTTATATATAATGCCAATAAAACCATGAGCCACAGAAAAACCAGCTAACAACTCATATTTAGGGTTTGGTTTTATAATGTCTTTGCTTCACCTATTTCGTGCTGCTTGTGCTACCTCCTTGGACAGGGACATAAACAGGATGCATGGCAATTACCAGGAGTTTTGCAACCTTGGGGTGTAGGCGTCTGTTTTAAATATTTTAGTTAAGCAAACACAGTCTGCATTTGTTTAGTACATTTTGTGTGATCACACCGAGTGCGACATGTCTGTTGCTGCAACAGAGACAAAGCATGTTCCTGGAAGCTGATGCACGATGGATGTGCATCCACATGATGTGTTCTTCCTATTGCCTATGGCTGTTGTAGAACTGACTGTAAGTACAAAGAAATATTCACAAATTGCTTAAGCTAAGTCTGCCTTTTCAGATCAGCAGCTCACATTAGAAGAGATTTAGCTGATATTCTGACCTTAAGCCACAGTGGCTGACTAATCTAATGAAACCTTCTTAAAGCACTTTTCTGGTTAGCTTTACAGTATTTATTTCCTCCTAAATCAGACAGAATCACAGAGTTAACTAGGTTGGAAATGACTATTATCTTCACTAAGAGGCCTCACTGTAAATAAGGGATCTGAGAGTGGGTACATATGGGACAGAGAGGAAAACAGTCAATAGTGTTTGACTTTAAAAATCCTGTTCCGAAGTCCTTGGGGATGTGGAAAATCCAGGATTTCTGAAAGAGGAAACATGCAAGAGATGGGGATGTGACAGAGGAAGAAAACATAGGACAAGGCAGAAAAGGAAAAAACAGTAAAAGGAGAAAAATGGACAAAAGTGGGTGGAAGTAGCTTGAGAAGAGAAAAACTGGCAGTAAGTGTACTCACGGCATCCTTAGTGATGCAGTTCTGGGTAGAAATTTGAGAACTGAGCTATTCAGAAAGGTCTCCTTTAGAGGCAAAGGTGTATTAAAAAGAGTAGTCAACAAGCAAAGCAATCTGTCCAGCTCTGAACCCTGCTCTGAGCAGAGTTTTCTCATTGTAACCCTTTTTCTCAGAGAAGACTGCATCAGGTTGGCCCTTCTCTGTCTGTCTGTACAGAACCCTGAAACAAGTGGTCACTGAGTGGAAATTAAGTTACCAAACAGAAAAGGGGGTGTAGAAGATGAGCACAGCTGGAAGAGAACAGCAATGAAAAAGGCTAAAGAAGTATGAGAGCAGTTCTTTGTGTAACTGTAAATCAAAGCTATACATCAAGGAACAGCTGTGCTGATATTTTAAGAGGTGTTTGAATGAAGGAGGAATAAAGGATAAAATCAATATACTGTATTTTAGGTAGCACAGAGTAGAACTGGGACAGTCAACAGATGATGTAGATTCTTTTAATGATCTGAAATAGAAGTAACAGAGGCATCTTGGGAGGCTTGTGCAGATATGGACAACAGGAAGTTTATCATTGTTGCAAGTTAATCCTGCATGTACTGCCCATTATGATGTAAATTGAAGTCTGTTCATCTGTGAAATAAATATGTAACTGCCATGGGTGATTCCTCAGCCACAAATTCATTAGTCTGAATTTGTGGGTCTTTCTTAGTGGGGTAAAAAAGTCCTTCAAAGCATTCCTTTGGAATCTGTTCATAATATTCTAAAAATAAGGAACTTGTTCTTAATTTTTCATACAGAACTCTGCAAACAACGACACTTCAGACAACTCTGCCAATGTTTCAGAGGCACAAAGAGTCTTGGTATTGCTGGTATTCAGCTGTTCCCCTCATTAAAAATGAATGATCATGGCTAAAGGGTATATGGATTTATGATTTCAGTGTCTGGTGCCTTGGTAACCTCTAAACAATCAAAGTGATTATTCATTCTGTTATCAGGAAGATGGAAACTTGTGTGTAATCCCATTATCCAGATGCAGGGGAGGAGCTGCAATGAAACTATGAAAGAAGCTGTACAGCCCTGGAAGCAAACAAACACAAAAATGTTTGGAGTCATGTCCCCATGTAGCTTCTGTATTTCTCTATTTTCGGACTATCAGGTGTGGGATTTTTGTTTGTGAACATCCAAACAGCAAAACAAACTCAAAATACATAATTATGAAACAGTTGATTCTGAAGATATGAAACTTTCCATATAATGTTTTCAAAGTGGAAAATTATATCATGTTTAGGGAAAAATTATAGATGTGGGGCTGGTTTTTAATTAAGTAGTTTTAAAGCTCTTTTTAAAAATTACGCAATGCAGCTTTGTTGTTCTTTGGCTGAAATGTTCTTTATCAGATGTCTGCTGAGGAAAATCTGTCAGTACCGTGAGGAGGGGGCACAATATAAAACATGTCTGTCTTTTACTTGCACTAAGGAAAATAGGTAATGTTCATGTTCATTTTCTCCTTGCCCAAGGAAATATTTATTCTTGTGTTGCCACCATAGTTGTGTTTGGCTGCTAAAAACTGGAAGTGCTGCCAGTGCCATCCTCCTCTCTGCCATGGTAAGGACTGGAGGCTCTCTAGGATGTGGCTGCAGATGGATATATGATGCTGACTTTTCAGCCACTGTTTGGTGTCAGAGTATTTAGGCACTGCTTAGACTCTTAATTTACTAAAGGTTGTTCCACAGTGTTTGTCTGTATTGAGCAAAACCCCACCAAACTAAACATGTTCTAAAGTCAATGTAAGAAGTATTCTCAAATTTATCTGTATCTTGGTATAACCAGAAAGAAAGTTCAGTGAAATCACCTATAATTGATTTTTCCACAGAACAGGCCTTTCAAAAACAAACCTAAGCAGTAACAGCTGTGTTTCCAAACTTTCTTTCTAACTTTCCACTCAAAAATAATACGCAACTAATTTTGGGTTCCTGGTTTGTAAATATTTCAAGTGAGGTAAGAATATTTGTTTTCCTTTTTAAAAAACAGCATAATGTAGATGTCTTTGTCTAAGCTAGTGTTTAAATTCTTTGTAATCAAGAAGAGAAATGTAGTTCTGGAGGGTGACTACAGAAGGATGTTTCCCTGGGTTGAAAGGCTGTGAGTAGTTAGGTCAGGTGGTTACATTTGGCTTTGTAGGTATTTATTTGTGTGCTGAGGGAAATTATTTCTGCTGTTTGCATGAATATTTTTCTTACTTGATGAGATGATAAGAGGAGTCTGTTGTGAAGAGTGCCTTGAAGCAAGACATACAATTATTGCAAGTACATTTTACAAATTTGTGCAGATCATTAAAATAACAAATGTAGTCTCTTTAAAACAGCTTTTCTATTTACATAGCAAGACCTGATTTAGAAGATTTATCCTTCTACAATGGTTAATAACACTGGAACCCCCACATTAATGGTGTCTCTTAGCTTTGTGTCAGGTCTTACAGTGTCAGTTCTACAACTTCTGTAGGAGAAATGAAGTCCTGAAATGAGTGTTTGATTGCTTCGGACGTCCTTACTTAGCTCTAAGTGCAAACTTGAATTCCACTTTGTTTATCTTCAATATACATTCTAGAATGTTTTAATCTCAGTCTCTTAGAATTTTCTATAATTTTTATATTCTATTTCTATAATTTTTGTGAATGTATTTTGTGGAACAGGCTGTTTGGGCAGTGAGGGACAATTCTGTGGTTACAAGAGTTTATCGTGAACTGGAGGTCTGACAGTACTCTGCCAGAATGCAGAAAAGTCGCATATGCTGGTGAATGAAAATGAACCAGGGTAAACTTTTTCTTTCGTACCTCTACCTCACCTTGCACCAATCCAATCTGTTGTCTCCTCCTGTGTCTGTAGCACTTCCATTAAAGCCAATGGAAATTAGACATCTCTATCTTCTCTATAAATTATAAACTGGTCACTGTTTTTCCCCAAAACATGAAGGTTGAAAATTTGCCTCCAAAACATTTAGGAGCAACTCTTCTTAGGTACCATTGCACTTTCACTATAGTTGGTTGTCTCTCCTGACCCTCTGTTACTCATTTTCTTTTGTTGTTTTTTTTTTTTTTTCTACTACTGATCTTTTTTTTTTTTTTTTACTTTTAAGGAGCTCTACCATGTACCAAATGGGATGTCTCCAGGGAAGCTCTCTCATGGGATGGTGTATGGCGTTGTGCACCGAACTGACAACAACCATAAGAGAGAAATGGTGGTTTATGGCTGGTCAGCTGATCAGTTGAAAGAGGAGATGAATTACATTAAAGAAGTGAGTTACACTTTCTGCTTCAAAATCTGCCAAATATCCTTTTCATGTATTCATGTAAAGCTTTGAGTGTATAATGCGTGGGATGACTGATGATGTCTGACATCTGAATTTGAATTGGGAACCTAGTCTGAAGCTGAAAGCTGGTCTTATTCATATGTGTTTGAATTGGGAAAAAAGCACGCAATATACCTGGGAGCTGTGCAGTTCAGACTCGAGGCCTCTGTGCCAAGTGGCACCTGTTAATGCTTGCTTAGAGAAGAAAGTATGTAAGCAGACACCTGGAAGGATAAACTCGCCTCTCATCTTCTGATTCCCACATCCCCAAGCCTCCCTGTTTTGAAAAGGTTTCTAAATTAGGTGACATAGTAAAATCACTTGGGTACATTTGGGGGCAGCCTTAAAATAGTCAGCCTTATTAGGATGTCTTTGTACTACTTTCTGTCTGCATGATCATTTATCATAATTGGCAGAAGTTCCCCTGAAAGACAAAAAATGCATTTCTGATTCTGCTTGAAATTTTTCTGGGCTTGAAAACTCCACATCTCTTTGCCCATCAGTTCTTGGCTCTCAGGCTTTGGCACTAACACCCTAATTACCCCTGGGCAAATAATTTGACCTTCTTTTTCCATCCACCCTCACCACCCATGGAGCTATTGGTCAGTGGTTATCAGGTTACACTGCTTCAAGTGTGAACTGAGTTGATATAAGGGGAGGAACACTAAGTTAGGTGAGCAGTGCAAGAGACTGTAAATATGTGTGCTCTTAACATCTGCCTGGTGTTTGTAGCTATCAGCACTTGCTGCTTTCCCTTATTGCTCACAGTTTATTAGCTCCCAGTGTTCCCTCTTTAAGCTGCTGACTTTAGGGAATGTCAGGGATAGTCACCACTGCAGTGCCAGTGGGGCACACAAGCTGCCTTGGCTTCTGTTTTCCTGCCTGGGTAGTTTCTGTCCCCTGCCCTGTCCAGGTGGTGTCAAGGCACAGGTGCATTGGCACCCTGGCTGCAGACAGCCTTGTTTCTGGTACCTGGTCTAAGTTGCTTATACTGGGTCCATCTTCCTGCCCTTTTCTGCTCACAGGTGGCTCATGGCTTGGATGGACACGTCCAACCAGGTGAATGGCATGTTTTGTGCACTGAGGGTACTGATCCTTCCAGGAAAAAGGGGGAAAGACATAGGAAGAGACATACTGGCTCTTGCTCTCCCATATTCTGGAATTTTGATCTGCCAGCTACATTTTGTCTATAAAGCAGTCTTGAACAAATGTCCTCAGCTTCTGCCATGTATGTTCTGACTTACATGGGCCAGAAATGATGGGCCATGGCAGAGCTGCTGGCAGTTTCCTCTGTATGTGAGCAAATGTGCACCTTGCAGAGGGTGTGTGTGTGTGTGTGGGCAGGGACAGGGCGAGCGGTGCTTTCCTGAGGTGAAGGGCAGGAGTCAGCTTCCTTCTCTGTTTCTCATCCTTAGAGGAGCACGGAGTTAGGAAGCTCTTCTTGCATAGGTCTGGGGAGCAGTGCCCCATTTTTGGGAGGGAGTGGGTATATTCTCTGCAGGGCTATCAGAAACATCCCCTCTTGTGTAAGACCCTACACAAAAGTTTTCCCCTCACCCCAAGCCGACACAGGGACAAGGTAAAGTCACTGCCCCAGATAATCTGTAATCAGTGTGTGTTTGATAGAGATGGAGGGGAAAAAAGAGGTCGAATTTCATGGTTGGAATGCAGACTGTAGGCAAACGTGATTGCAATGGCATGTAAATCCAAGCTGGAAGCCAGCTTGGGGTTTTTGTCCATTTTTTTTTTTCCCCTAGAAAGGCAAGGAATAATTTGCATCCACAGTTCTTAAAATCAAATTTAATTCAATTCTCAGTTCTTCAAATTTGAAATTGCATTGGCAAATAAAAGTCTGAAATTAAGAGGGTTTATCTTCAAAGGATACTCAGGGGAAACTAACCACTTTCATAAGTATGAAGGTGTATTAAATCTGTGTGGAGGCTTTTTTCAGAAATAAAACATATGCTCAAATGAATTTTAATTCATTTAGTAATCAAGTCAGAATGACATATAGATAATTTAATTGAATTTTAACTCATTTAGTAATCAAGTTAGAATGACTTATAGATAATTTAATTGAAATTCATTTATTTAAATTATTAATTTACAGGTATTTAAGTGTCTACAGAGAAGTTTAGCGTTACTCACAGAGACAGTTATTTTTATCATAACTGTGCATGCAAGCCTTGAGACTTAAGTTTCTGTCTTGTTTTTAAGAGTAAATTGCTGCTATGCAGATGTAGATTAATAATGTAAATTATGGAAAGGTAACAATGAAAAGCATAGAAAAATAAATGTGTCCTAGTGTAAACAGTATCGTGCATGGTTTTTCATAAAGGCATTTGATTTTTCTGACACCAGGTGAGAACAACTCTGGAAAAAGTAAGAAAGAAAATGTATGGTGAATATGATGAAATGAAACGAAAAATACAGCAGCTTACAAATGAACTGAAAGTAAGTATCCATTCCTTTGTAAGTGAAGAATATGGGAATGATTGCCCCAGTGTCATCTAGAAACTTTTATTTTAGTTTAGCAAAACAAAACTAATTCCCCAAACCACTCCAGTTCATTGTTTTATGTGACATGTATAGTTTCCTTTCTTTATTTATTTTTCCATCCTGGAAGGTAAAGCAGGACAGGGATCCTTTTGCATTTGGAATTACTAATTGCCTGGAAATTCTTCAAAATAAAATAATGACTTTGATAACACTGTGTACTGGTAATTAGTGGAGATGTATGTAGCAGTAAGCTGCCAGATGCCTTAAATAATTAACAACATATTTAGGAGTAATGGGGAATTTGATGGCATTTCAACACTTAGCTGTGTTTTGCTAACTCTGTTGTTTAAACACTCCAGTAAAAGAAGTAGCAGTACTTTTTAATATAGAAGTGCTTGACACTCCTAAAAGTTCCATACCTTTTGGTTCTTAATTGAACATTTCAATGGTCTTTCTATGACCTCCTTTCTTCTGACATGCTGCTTTAGCAGTAAAAGCTGTTGCAGTTTGTAGATGCATCCTTCATATTAAGCTGCAGAGTTCCTCGGTCCAAAATGTCTCCCTGAAAGCTTGATTTGGATTTTATATCCAACACTGATTTTCACAGCCCTGGTTCAGATGAAAGCTTTGGCAATTAAAGGCATTCTGACTGCAAGGGACTGGGACCCTGACTTGTGCCCTTCTGCCATCCTGTTGGAGCCTGTCAGTTCCCTGCCTGGGTTAGGTAGAAAAATCAGAACTTACTGTGAACTGTAGCTTTTATTTTGTGGCAACTAATCTCAACAAAAAAGAATATTAAATTACCCTGACTTGAGAATAAGAGAGAAAACTCAATTTCTGTAAAATAGTCTTAATGCTGCCAATGAGGTGAGTCTCCCAC
The DNA here is from genome assembly GCA_013390025.1 of Pitta sordida. Lineage (NCBI taxonomy): Eukaryota > Metazoa > Chordata > Aves > Passeriformes > Pittidae > Pitta > Pitta sordida. The sequence continues at coordinate 46,144 of WEKX01029497.1, forward strand.
TCGGGGTCCATGTAGGCAAATGCTCGTTTCCATGCAGTTGAGTTGTCTTTGCTGCTGATCTTTAGTGAATAGCAGTGCTGATATCCTGCACTTCCAGATCTTCTGCATGAGTCTGAAATTCTTTCTTAATTAAAGGTTTCTGACCAGCTCTGACAGAATATCTAGTTCTGCAGCAGATTAGCAGTTTGTGAAGCACTCCTTCTGACGTAAATGGCACATTATGAGACATCCCTTCCCTTTTTTAATATTCGAGACTGCCTGAAAGGAAGCACAATTACTGTCCTAGCTAATAACACAAACTTTTGTTTAGTAGTTATTTGGGGGTTGATTTTGGTTTTACGTGACTGTTGTCTTTTATGCTATTTGAGGATCCTGTTTAAAATCCTTTCTATACTCTTTGCTTCGGCTGTGAATCACTGTGCTTTTTTCCTATCAGTTTCCAGGAATACCTGCTGTTCATAAAGTTTATTTAAAATTTGTACTTCCAATATCCCGCCCAAGACTTTTGCACACAAGTTCTTATCTTGTAACTTTCTTAATCCAGCCAGAGCATTTCTACTTTTGTTTGTTTGTTTTTATATGAGCACGCACTAACATGAGGTTAACAATAATTACTTGGCTGCTTCTCCCTGTGCTGACCTAATCTGTGTATGGCTTGGTTCCTAAATACTCATTGTCCTCCATATCAGTCCCTACCGTTCTTATGTTTTTATCAAGAAACAAATCTGGTCCATCTAAGAATGTGAGTTGGCCCGGACTCCATCAGTAACACACTTTTCCTCTTTCTTACTGGATTGTTCATAATTATTTACACTGTTTGGGTTTTGGTCTCTTCTGGAGTGATGTAATTTTGTGCCTTTCCCCCCCTTTCATTTTTAAGAGTGTGTGTGTGTGTGTACCAGAAAATTACTGATTTTCACACAGCAAAGCTCTCTGACTTCTCTGACCTGCTTTGTACTGTTTCATCCTTCAGTCTTCTTGATGTTGCTTCTTTATGTACCTGATTAGTCAGTTCCTTCTCAATTAAGACTATTCTACAGTTCACCCAGACCTTTCTAGTTTTCCTTATTTCTTGCATTCTTCTGCTTTTCACACTGTGACTTTTTGCAATCTGCCCACTCTGTGTATATAACAATCTTTCTGAATAGAGAGGTGCCAAGTGTCCTCCTATCCTTTCAAAAAGAACAGCTTATACAGTGATTGCAGAGTAGCAATAAACATAGATGCTTGTGCCTTATTTCTGTGAGCCTATTTGGATTCTAAGTTTTGGTTTTTTATTTGTGAGGTGCAAGAATATGCTTTGAGGCCTGTATACTTTAAGCATCCTAGTACTGAGGAAATGAACCGTGGGGTCTTTCTCTTCTGTACCTCCCTTTGAAAGAATAGGTAATTTTGATCATTATTCTATGTAAAACTTTTCGTTTGTCTTTTTTTTTGTTTTTTTCCCTGCTCAGGTGACAAATGCTCATCAGGAATCCTTAGAGACTCATGTGCGAGTGCAGGCCGCAGCCTTAGATAGCTTTAGCGAAATGAACAGCTCCTTGACATCAGCATCAATAGACCTGCAGGTACATCTTAAAGCTGCTTCACAGCTGACAACTGCCTTTTCTAACATGGATTTAAAAACTTACATAAAACATGGATGCCAGGTATAGATTCCAACACTAAACAAGGCCATAAAGTACTGCCTTTGATATCTAAAGCAACTAATTTAGGAAACTAAGCAAAAGAAAAGTTCCTACACCTAATGTTTATAAAAACATTAAAAAATAGCGTGCAATAAGAAGATACTGATATGCAGCAGATTAATGCCACTAGTCAAGTCCCTACAAATTATCTAAGGTGAAAATGTGATCTGTTCTGGACAGTGCAAAATGCTTCATCTCCTGACTCATTCCTACCTTTGGTTGTTAACAGAAATGGAAGTGGCATGTTTGGGTGCTGAACACTGATGAAATTTTACATTCCTGTGAAATGTAGGGGAATGACTTTTCTTTTTTAAAGCTTCCAAATTCCCATGTAACTGGCCTGAACAATATGATGTTCCTGCTTTCTTGTATGTCACAGTTTTTTTCAGTCTAGTGCATTTTATATTTATCACATGGCTCTTGGAGAGAAGAAGGGAAGATTGTTCATTCTGAAATGTATCCATGTTCTTTCTTTTTTTAATAGTATTCCAGGACTTGATTTCACTGACCATGTTCCTCATGGAAATACCTTCTAGCAACAATGAAGCCCATAATTTTAATAATTAAAACGTGCAAAATTGTTCACACTGCATTAATACATCAGGAAGCTCTTTAAATGTGCTGTCTGTTTCATAATCTCTTGAGTGTATTAGTTAATGAAATTATTTCAATCAAATATTAAATATGTGGTTTGCCTCTTTCTTCTAGAAAACACTAGTGGATGTTACATTGGAGAACACTGACATAAGGGAACAAATAAGGAATTTAAAACATACACATGAGCAATCAATGGAAAAGCTGAGAGAGAAGCAAAAGCAACTGGACACAGCACAAATTGAAAATCAGTTACTGAAGTTAAAGGTGTGGTATATAGAGTCCCCTGAAAATATTGCACAGTAAGGGTATTAAGAGTATGGTAAATTAATGCCTTGACCTTATTTGTAAAAGATTCTTCATTCTTCATGCCTTCATTACTCCCCAGAGCTCACATATTGCTTTGAGTCAATACTGGTTTAATAGCGAAGAATCTCAGCTTTGTCAGACAGTCAAACATTCCATAACCTGGGACATAAAATAAGAATCAGGGATGTTGGCAGGTGAAAATTCAAACCATTAAATGGTTATTAGCATCCATTTCTGTTAAGTGAAGGAATATTACAACTCCACACAGTGCTATATAAATGTTCTGGTTTCTTCTCATAGTGAAGCTTTACAGAGTATAAAAGTAGCTGTATTTTGTACTTGTTGTCAGCAGGAAATAAATAGAGCCAAAAGCAAAGTAAAAGAAGCAAAGATGATGCATTTAAGATTTTATAACAGAGATTTGGGCTTCACTCTAATCTTAAGGACTTGCATCAACAAGTCAGGGAAATGTATGTCTGCTTCTGAGGGCTGAGAACCACGCCTTAAGTCTCAGTTCTACTAAATGCATGAGGATTTGTTTATCTTGAAGCATATCAAGGTCTGTAGAATATGCCCATCCTCTATGTGCAAAAAGGGGAAATTTTGCCCTCAAACTTGTAGTTTTGGCACAAAATTAGTGAATAAAATGCCTTTTTACTGGCTTTTACAGTTAAATATATAATCATGTATCAAAGATGCCAAGACATCCGTGATTTAATTCTAGGGTGATTATAAGAGGACGGTGTGGAATCTGGGAGAGGAGTAACTACTGTATGCCATGATTACATTCTGGGTAGGAGAACACACCTATGTGGCTTATTAAATAGGTTTGGTTTATTCATATAACCGTAATAACTGAGGTTGAGATGTTGCTCATGAGTGTTACTATAGATGCCCTGATACATCTGCCTTTTTTGTGCCAGTTTGCTGCCCTCATTGCTCAAGCTGTAAGCAAAGGAAAGATGGAGAGGGAGAGAGATCATATACCACTTAAGTTTATCTGAAGGAACCTGGGGTTTAATTGTTGGCTCTTTCTGAATGATAAGATTCTTTCAAGCTTCTTGAAAGGTGTAAGGTTAATTTAACTCCAGTCCCTCTCATAAAGTGCAGGTGCCCCAGGGTTGGTCTAGGTGAGATGACAAGGTGGGAAATTGCAGTACAAGTGGAATCCTTCAGAATTCAATCCCCTTCCAGAGGATGAAATACACTGTTGTTTTTCCACAGGGTAGCAAACAAGCTTGTTTCCGCCAAGCAAGATGAATACAAGGGTTTAACAAAACTTTCAGTCCTTGAAATGGAAAAACTCCAACCAACCCAAAACGTTTATCATCAGAACTATGTGTTCTGCGGCTGTGTAGTGATTGGCAGGAACACTTTATTAATCTCTCAGATGACATTATATTCCTCCTCTTCCTGTCAGTCTTGTACCACCAACAGCATTTCACTACAATGTTGGCTGATTTGTGACACCTCTAGGAAGGGAACTGAGTCCTGGACTAGTTATTTTGCTTTGCTTTTATTGTGGTTTACACAGTAGATGTGCTTAAGCTGTGAATATCCTATCTGGTGTTTAATCACTGAGGGCGTGTTTCAGTCAGTGTTTTCAGCCAACAGAAGGAGGAAATCCTGCCTCTGAATTACCATTCCTGCCCTCTTCCCTGTAGCTCTAGTAAAGCCTTTGGTTCTGTTGTTTAAAATTATCCCTTCCACACCCCTGAGAATATTGTTTGATTGTTCTCTGATCTGCTTTGCTCCATGGTCACCCCAGTTCTTGTGCCTATAAGAAAGATCAGAATGTGAAAAAGCAGGGAGGGTACTGCAGAAAAGTAATTATTGCTTTGAATGGTCATGGTCATTTAGAAACAGGAGGTGAGTCCTGTCCATCTCTGATATGTGCTTCTGTAGAAGAAGAGGAGAAAATCTTTTCAATGGGGAAACAAAATGAATGACTTGGAGGCTGTTAAGGAAGGATTCAGTAAACAGTCATATCCTTATGTTGGATAAACAGTGACTAAATGAGTTAAACTCACACAACGTGAAATTTGATGAAACAGTAACTTCTACAAAGCTGAACGATGTGAATACTGTCAGAATGCTGTAAATGGTCTTGATGCAAATGGAAACCTGCTTTGGCAATGTCAGCTTTATAACAAGGTGGAGCTCAAGTTCAAAGTGTTATGTGAACTCTTTCTCCTGCTGCCAGCAATACTGTACTGACTGATGGGTCAATTTTCCTCCCTCACAGGTGGAAGCATCACAGGAAGCCAATGCTGAAGTCATGAGAGAGATGACAAGAAAGCTATACAGTCAGTATGAGGAAAAAATGCGAGAAGAAGAACAAAAACATAAAGCTGAGAAAGAAATCCTCCTGGTATGTACAGCCAGCCCGTGAGAGTGGTGCTTGGCTTGGTGTCATTACTCAATCACTAAATAATCCAGAGTTGACGTGTGTTCCTTCACTCTTGTCTCTGGGAATAGTTATCCCATAGCTACTAAGCTTTCCACACTTCTGGGGTTGTGAGACTAAGAAAAGAATGTGTTCAAACATAGTAATGTTAATGATAATGTAGATTTCAGAATTTGAAATAGAGCAAGTTGGGTTTTTTAACTTAAGATTCTCTAAAACCAAGAAAAACATCATGTCCAATTTTAGTGGCAGTTTAAGGAGAAGAGGAACAACTTCACTGGACACTAGTGGTGCAAGAACCCTTCCTGTCCCCTAAGTTCTCTCCACCTCCGAGTAAAACCTTACTGTGAGCAGTTAGTGATTGCATTTTTTTAACTGATAGAGCTGGATACTGATGGAGATTGAAGGTAGATGCCCCAGTCTCTTTATGCCTGTATTGCTTTATATGTGAGGAATCTGCAAAGCTGAACAACCTTTGTTTAAAACGCTGTCTTCTGGAACAGTGTATTTTTCTAATGCTGTTACTTTATGGTATCCTGAGAAGGGAAAACAAATATCTAAGAAATGGGTAAAAGTTTTTCTCAGGTTGTCATAATGGTACTTTAGTAATACTTGTGTCCTTCAAGAAAGAAATTCCTCATTGTTCTGTATAATTCACATTTAGAGTCACAGCTCTTCTGGATTTCTTGGTGGGTGTAGTGAAAAGCTCTGAGCTTGCTTAAAAGCGATTTACCTGGCTCTATACCCTAAAAGAAAGAAAGAAAGAAAGAAATTCCTCATTAATATATGTATTAGGTACTGATGTGACTGTAAATGTTCTTATTTGAAGGAGGAAACAAATCGGCTTCTGAAGGCTATTGAAGAGGCAAATAAGAAGATGCAGATTACAGAAAACAGCATACAGGAGAAAGACCAGAGGATTGGTGAGCTCGACAGGCTGATTGAGCGCATGGAAGAGGTAGGAGAGTTACCTGATTGCTGCTTTTAAGGGAAATGCGCCAGTGCATGGAGGGAATTTAACTTGTTGTTGTTAAACTGCTCAGTGACGCGGCATTGCTGTTTGCATCTTAGTTCTTGTGTTCATATCGGTAAATGGGCCTGGACTGCTATAGAGACACTGTGATTATGTGGTGGTTCTGTCTTCCTAGTGGTCTTTACAGTCAGGGCCAAGGTGTCAACATTTGTTTAGGAAATGAAACCATTATTTTAAGGAGATAATTTAAGACTGTTCTGTCTTCCTTCAGTGTGCAAAGTCTAAGCCTAATCAAGTAATCATAAGTGATCCAAAATCTCTTAGAAATGTTGCTGTGGGAGGAACAGCCAGCCAAGAGCTATGGGTCAGGATTAAATGGACAGGGAATATTACAGTAGATCTATATAGTATATAGGAGTCTGCTACAGGCCACCCAGCCAGGAGCACTGGGAGGATGAGACTCTCTACAGAGAGATGGGAGTGGCCTCACCTTCACAAGCCTTGGTCTTCATGGACCTCAGGCAACCACCCTGATATCTATTGGAGGGACAACCCAGCAGGGCGTAAGCAATCCAGGGTCTTGGAATGCATTGATAATAACTTCCTTCTCCGAGTGCTGAAGGAGCCAACAAAGAGATGCTGTGCTCATCAACAAGGAGGGGCTGGCAGGGAATGTGAAGCTCAAGGGCAGCCTTGGCTGCAGTGACCATGAAATGGTCTGGGATGTACTCTGGGATTTCTCATTTCATTCAATAGCAGATATCTCATTATCTTTAAAGATTTGTGCCTCACTATCTAAAATATAGGAAGAGAGAGAATTTTAGTCAGTGGAAAGAATACAGTCTTCTGTTCTTACAAATGAAGTGGATTTTTTTCACCAATTTACTTTAATATAGTACATATTTAATCTTGGCATTTTATTGAGAAATAGGTTTTTATAAGCCAGTCTTACTGGCTTGACTGGTTAGTCTAATGTGCATTGAGCCCTTTTGGTCTAATACTTGCAAATCTATTAGCAGAGTCTGTGATTACACTGAGAAATCATTCAGCTTAATATCCCCTTTTAGTGGCTCCATTAACTTCATGTGGGCTTCAGCCCACAACTTGTAAGTATAATGCAGTGAATAAAGGATTGCAACATAGTTCATAAGTACAGATGAGTTTCTTCACAGCAGTTATTTAATTTGCTCTTATCTGTCTGGTACTTGCCAAGTAAGCCTGAATACCTCTTAAATTCCTGTTAAAGTGGATAACAGACTTACTTCTCTGAACTTGTTTTGACTCAGTCTCCAAGTCCTGATAAATGTTCATGAGCTCTGTGCTTCTGCTTAAAAATAAACAGGAATATTTTTGGGAAAGAAAACACAGCAAAACCTTTTGTCTCAGCCTTGGATTGAGAGATCTTTTTGGAGTGCTAACACGGACAACTTGACATTTATGTGGTTCAAGATTTTGATGACTCATCCTTTTAATAAAAAAATTTAGTTTCAAGTACAGCCATACATCTTCAAACGGAAAATTGAAAACTCTGATCTTATTTCCATGCGTAGCTGGGAATATTTGATTTTATTAGTATGCTTTCTGTGCTCCTTGGCTGTAGGAAATGCATGAATTTTGTTTAATCAATTTCTATTTTAATTTCATAAATGATGTTTTGAATTGCAATGAAATATGCTTTGTGAAGCCTTTACATTTTGACACATGGAGAACTGAAGGATAATATTTCTTGTTTAGGAACGTCACCAGCTGCAAAAACAACTGGAATTAAATGAAATACAAATATCTGGAGCAAAATCTGAAAACAGCTCTGACAGTGAAAGGTGAGATATGTCTTGTGTGTGTAACTTGTAGTATTGCTAGGAGACTTTTAAGGGAATGATTTGTTTTTGAAGACACCTAAACTTTATTTCTTTTTAAACTTTAAAACCAGAGTCTGTTAGGGATTGTCTATCTGAATGTAGGTTTAATTACGTGCAAAATATCAAGACAATTTTTGCAACAAAGACCACCTTTGTGCATCTTTCCTGAAAAGCTGCTTGCAAATATGCAGGGTACATTGTAGATGAAACAAGTGGTAATGTATTTGTGCATTGCATTTTCCTTAAATCTGCATTCCCAAATTCAGCACAGTGTGATCCTGACTATGAGTACTTTCATTATGTCCTTCTGGAGTGCTCAGCACAGTTTGAAATGACATGACATTCTATATCCTGTACTGAGCTGCAGGACATCCCCTTTGAAGACGTGAGCTCTTAAGGAGAGCAAGAGTTTTGCATGTAACTGCCAGAGGCATCTTTTTTGTATAAAAGGGGAATTGGGACACAGATTTGAGGCTTGGAGGAGCAGGTCTGATGTTTCTGCCCAGAGGTGGCACCCATTACTATTTCTGATGGAGCTCCATGACCCAACAAAAGAAAGTCTCAGGCAAAGCCAGAGGCAACATTTCAAGAGAATTCGATCCAGCACTGAAATAGAGAAACTGCAATTGGAGTGAAAATTGCATCTGCCACTCAAAGGTTTGTATGGCACTGCTTGAGTGGGTAAAGATAAATTATGACCCCAAACTAGATAATTGTCCTTGATTGCTACTTCTGGTTCTGTGGCACCCAGAAATTCATTTTCAAGGTTTTTGGCAGTTCTTCAGGAAGCATAAACATAAAAGGAGGTTCCTGCTGAGAGCCTCTCCCTGCCTGGTTGTATTGATCCGTGACCAGCTTCTCTGGTGTCAGGGTAAGAATGGCTTTTCACAGCAGCCTGTTAAAATAATAATTTAAAGTGAACAGATGTTCAACAACATAGAATATGGAGATGAAAGATAATTGCTTTCTTTCTTTACCTCTGAATAACACAGACACTTCTCACTTCAGTGAGTCCTTTTCAGTGTGAAAAGTTACACTGCAGTAAAAGGGTAAAGGCAATGTTCAGGCAGGAATCTGGTAATGCAAGGAGCTTGCACTTGAAATATATGCTATGTGAGCAGTGAATGTGTGTTTAGATGATGCTGAAGTCTGTTCTTAAGTTCTCTTTACCTGACTGTACCTGACCAGACACTTGAGCTCCACTTGAAGAAGGATATCTGTTCCATTTCTCCATTGCTATCAATGCTTAAAATACTGAATCTTTCAATGAGAGATGAAATATGTGTTATAATTGCAAACAAAACACAAATTGCTGTTTTATGAGACCTTAGTATGCACAACTGAAAAACCTGAAGTATGTAATGCCTTGAATTTTCCAAGTGTTTGTCAAAGCACTGCAGTTACATTTCTGTAGAGTACTTCACTGTTAATGGAAACTCTTTTCGAGGGGAAACAGGATACAATTCAGTCGTTCACTGGAATCATGTCTTACAGTTTGCCATCTGCTGCTTTGTCTTAGAATGCTAGTTCTGTTTGCAGCTTCAAGAGTTTCTTCTGCTGTGCACAAACCAGAAAGAAAAAAGCCTTTTTGTTTTTGATTCCCCTCCTCCACTTCTCAAATTCTGTCCAGTCCTGAACCTAGGAGTACAGAAGTTTATTTTGTAAGCAAGCGACTGCTTTCTTTGAACAATTTTAAGAACTGTGCATTTGCATAAAAATGGAGACTCCCATGGCCAAGAAGCCCAAAAATTATTAAAAAGCTTCACTCCTGTTTCTTCACATATTCTGAAATTCCTTTTCTGATAAGCTGACAACTGACTTGGCCAGGAATTCTGTGGGGGTTCAATTTCTGTGTGGAATAGAGAAATGAAGAATCTATCTGAAGAGTCATGTACAAACTTAAAACCATTGACATTCCTGCTGACTGTTGATTATTTAATACCAGTCCAGTTAGCATTCTGCTGCTGTTGGCAGCTCTGCCAGAATCTTGACTCAAGGCTTCTCTGCAGTAAGGCAGCTTTGAAAGCGGACCTGCTTCCTGTTTTTTTTTTTTTTAGTATACATTTCCATCATGTTTGAAGGCTAAATGTGTCTTTCTAATGATAAAAATGTAGTCATATAAAAGCCTTTCACTTAAGGAAACACCCATCTTGAGATGAGCTCTGTCACATTGTTTAATTGTCAGCAATTCAGGGTCTGAGTAAGTGTGGCAGTATGCAAGACAAAGGTGAGTAAACTTGGGTGGAGACAGGCATTTTGAGATTACCATTAAAATGTACTTTGGACAAATTGGCATCTCTTAGTGTAATTTGACTCACTTGTCCTGATTTATGGTGGATTATGGGGGTTGTTCTGCTTATACATACTGCATGTAACCCCACTTACATGTTGGATTCTTGCATGTTTTTCTAGGTCACAGCATCTGGAGGAGGTCGCAGCCAGCCTGAGAGAGCGAATCAAACATCTGGATGATATGGTCCACTGCCAACAGAAGAAAGTCAAGCATATGGTTGAGGAGGTGAGATCTAGTAAAACAACTCTTTGAGTCTTTGGGGAACACTGATTCTTTTAGTACATAATTCAAAGAGAACTCTGTCCTGTATGCAGTTTCCTTATGGCACCTCAGTTACAGTGGAAGATGAGTTAAGCATCTGGAGTGAGTGAAGCAGAAAGATGAGGTGAAAGCAGTTTAATCCAGTGGCTGTAGGTTATATACTGTGATTTTAGGCTGACACTAATTCTGTAACTCTTCATGGTAGTTCAGGAAATGTAGCATACAGCTTTGCATTATTTTTAATGTGATTCATCACAGAAATAAGCAGGCAAGCACAGTTTTTCACCACTCATCATTGTTTCACCCTGGTATTGGGACATGATCTTAGCTGATATAATTTCCTGTAAAATTCTAAGTGCAGTTTTGCTGCAGAGCTGCTTTAAGTTACAGGCTACCTGCATGTCAGGAAACTGTCTTGCAGTCAGAAGGCTGTAATTGCAAACATTTCTGTTTCTCCACCTGGCGGAAAGAATAACATGAGGAAATAGGTAAATTAAGTTTTGATTGGAGCTTACAAAGCAGACTGAGAGTTCTGTTACAGGAGCCTTCCTATTGCACAGGGGATAGGCCTCCATGAAATACTTTCTGTTTATATTCGGACACCACACATTCATAAAATCAAATGTTTGGAAACCATTCAAATGTAAGGCATTCTTCCTGCATTCACAATGTGCTATTACAGGATTTCTGATTAGACATGGAGTTGTTCCATTTTTTGTCAAGGTGGTATTTCTCCTGTGTCTGTTTAGTTTCATAAGATTCTACTGTTCTGCTGTGTGATCAGATGTGCGATACAAAGAGTCTTTTGCATAGAAGGATTAAACTACTTCTGTGATATCAGACGTATCAAGCCTGGAGGTTTTAATTGAGCTTGCCATTCTCACTATTTTCAAGCATCCTAGCTCGTCTTAAAGTGGGCTAAAAATCTTTATATGATACTCTATTCAGGCAGTACTTAACAGTCAAGTATGTCTACTTCTAATTGATGTCTGACTGCCTGCTTTTCAAAATGAACTAAACCTCTGTATCAGCTCTTGACTGCCACATAGAGCCACAGGGAATATATTTTCTTCTCTCTCCTTTAGTCCTTGTGTGTTTTAGTTTTTCTGTTAATTCAGTTTCCTTGAGAACTGAATGAACATCTGTATTTTCTCACTTAAAACTCCTGTACCAGAGGTTTGATCAGGTCAGAAGGTACCAAAAGCATTAGGCATTTACTGGAGTATTTTGTTGTTCTGTCTTTAAATTTTGCGCTGTTCATGGCTTGTGTTTGTGCTGTGTTTGAGGAAATATCCACAGTATAGTTGGCATGCACTGTTCTAAACTGGACTCTTAATTAAAAGGCCTGAAAATAGCAGCTTTAATAGTGTAGAGAAGAGTAGCTGTTCCTCCATGGGGGAAGAGAAAAAGCCTTGCAGATGTGTATGCCCTCAGCTATCTAAGCATGGGCTGTTTGTCATGATTTTGAGCTCTTTGCTGTGTAATAATTGAGATGTATTTTTAGGCTTATTTTAAGCCACACTTGCTAACTATGCCATAGAAGCTGAGAAATCAGTAACAAAAATATTGAAAAGCAGTGCTATCTGAAGAGATCGTTAAGTTGAAAACTAATGAGTAGCAGCACTAAAAATACTTCCCAGAGTAAACAGGGAGGATTGCATTACTATTTAAGTCCCAGAAAATGTGTGCATCAGGTTATATTTAAATACACATCCTCTCTACACTAAATTTAACTAATTGCAGAATGTAATAGGAAGGAGTGTATCTAGAAAAGTGGGCAGTTCCAACACCTCCAGTGCTGTTTGGATGGTATTTAAAAATGTGTTGGGAGGCGGTGGTCAGTCCTGACTTAGGCCTGTGTGAAAGGGGATCCTGGCAGAGAAGCACCAACTGTAGCAGCCCATGGAGGGAAAGAAAATTAACACCTTCCTCTTCGTAGGGCCCATCTTGTTGGTACTGAATGCAGTGCATGTGTGATCTAGGGAACTGAGCCCAGGCAGAGGACAACTGTAATCCCTACCAAAGAAATCATTTGCATCTAATTTTTTTCTCTGAAAAGAAATCCTTCCATCTCAGGCAATTTTTATGAATGTCTTTATTAATGCCTTCCTCAACTTGACCTAGTAAAACCAGTCATAAATGAAGTAGGAGAACACAGAATAACTTTTAGGAGAAAAATAAATGGAAGAAATAAAATGGAAGGTTGCTGGAGTTGGTACCTTCAACATGTCTGTGTGTTAGATCCCGTGCATGCCCATTTTTTAGTTTCCCAGAGATTCTCTGCTGTGAGAGCCAAGATCAAACTCCACTAGTGCACAGGCTGAGCAGAAAAGTTATCTTGCACAGTCCTAAAGCCTCGTGTTCTAGTTAGAGGGAGATTGCAGGTGATTTAAGGCTGACGGATGTATCTCTGTGTTGAAGTTGTTTGTTAAATAAATCTGTTTGTTCACAGCTTAGTGTAGTACATTTTAAATGAAGTGCTGGCAGCTGAAAGTGCAGGACCTGCATTTGGCAGCTGTTTAGAAATCCAGGCCTTTTCTTGTATTCTATTTGTACATTGCAGGCTTAGGAAAAAAAAAAGAGAAGAGACAGATGGCCTGAGTGGGTCACCCAAAGCTCAGGGGTTTTTTAGTCCTTGCCTCTGTAGCTATCTTAAAGTGTGGCTGGACACAGAAAAACTGTCAAAGACAATCCAGGAGAAAGACAGTTTGAGAGGAAGAGTTTGAAGGGAGACTCTTAGGTCAAAGATGGAGGCACACAAATTCCAGGCTCTTGCACTAAGGAGCTTCCCCTGCAAAGCTGGAATTGGGAAGGCAGGTGCAGCCCAGAGGTGCTGTGGGAGGGCCCTGGAAGCTGCTACCAGGTTGCTTCTGGCAGGGTTGAAATTGCTCTTGTTCTGTGAGAGGGTGAAAATTTGTCTTTAAAGTATCTATTTGATACAGTCAACCAGTTCATCCTGTGCCAGTGTAGGAAATCAGAGTGAAATACAAAACATTGATTTTAAATCAGTAAAAAAATTATTTTGTGGCTTGGCCTCAGTTTCAGACCTGGAGAAATTTAGGAGAGCTTTTTGGGGTTTGTGCAATTGACATTGAGGTGGATTGCAGTTTCATTGCACAGTAAGTTCATTTTATATGTAATATTGTTACATTGTTGAGAAGCAGGAGAGGGAGGGAAATAAGCATTTCCATTTTGTAAGCAAGTTGAATGGGTTGATGCAGGTAGAGGAAGCTGTTCTGAACAGAAAAGGATATTTGATTTCATGCAGAGAAATTATCTACAGAACTCAGATTTCACATGAAATCCCCCTAACTACTGAATTGAACTGTCTCTAGGTCATGGCCCATGAGCTGTTCTCCAGCTTTAGTCTCAGATTCGTTGGATAATAAATGGTGACCACACACCAGGGAGAAGCTGTCTCCTGTTCTGTTGTGGAGGATCCTTGCACGAAAGGACAAAGTGTTAATGAGCAAATGATGTCCCAAATACAGAAGATACTTTGTACGTATTGCACAAATGGGGAATAAAGAAGAAATTTTTCCGCCAAAGATTTGACCATTGAAAACATGTTTTGATGTCTGATTGATGTCTGATGATCTGATTTGACCATGAAAACATCAAGATACTCCAGCTCCAGATACACGTATAGCAAAATATCGCTGTTTTAATATGGAAGAACTGTTTCAAGGTCACATATAAGAACCCACAGAGAAGCAAAGAGGATGAGAAGATGGAGTCACCACCAACAGACAGATGCCAAATTTTTATTAACTAAAATCTGCATTGTGTAGTACCTACCATAAAAGCAAAACAGCAACAAACACACAAACAAATGTAGAAAGAGAAACCCACCTTGGGAGTTTGGAGGAAGGAGATAAAGGACAGAACATAAAAAACTTACCCCCTCCCCCCCAGTTCAAATGTTTGGCATGCCTCAGTGGGCTTGAGCAAGCAGTACCTTGCTTATCTGTTGGCAGAAGTAGAATCACTGCTGGTGCTTGGTGAGAGTGTTTATACATGTTTAACATCAGCCTTTTCAGCTGGAAATTCCTGGCCAAGTCATTAATTAGAAAATTTGCCCATTGCTAAGGTAGCTCTGATTGAGCTGTGAGCCAATGTGTGTAAGTGCTGAGGACATCTCAGCCCCATGGGCCTGCTTTAGCAATCCATGGACATCAAAGAGTGGCCTAATGTGTTCATACAGCTCCTTGGTTTAGGAAGGGCTCTAAGGTGGTGCATTAACTAAATCAATCAGTTGTTACTTTTGCATTAAATACAATGTCAGTTTGAAAATACAAAAGGTATTGATGGGTTACTCAAGTGATTTAGGGAGGATTATAAGGCGAAGGTGCTCATTACTATTTACTGTGTTATGTTCCCTGAAAAAATTTCAACACTCTTGTCTAGCCTCTGATAAATATCATTTAAGGTTCAGTGCCATATTGGACTGAGGAAATCCTGTTTTCCTTGAACAGCAATTACCTCTGAAACGTCAGGCTAATGTTGCAATGTCTTGTTTGTCTTGTTTAGTGCATTCTGTGTAGCATGTGTTTGTTCTGTGTTTAGTCATATTTTTGACCAGTTTCTTCATGTCTCTGTGTCAGTGTTACAGATGCCCAATGCATGGTAGACAAATAAAGGAAATACAGTATACTTGAATAATATATGATACTTAAATATATTAAAACTGTAGTTTTTTCAAATTAATGGATGATAATATCAAGTTATAAATGTTGACTAAGTTTACCTTATTATCCAATAGCTGGATCTGTTCCAACTGCTGGGATCACTGTATATTTTAAGCCTTCAGATTTGTGTCTGAGTACACAGAATAAAAGGAAGTGTACTATTTCAAACCCTCTTTATAAAGAGTCTACAATTGGGCACAGTTTTAGTGTTCTTTTAAAGATGATTTTTCCTTCTGTTTCAACTGCTTTGTAATTCTGTTGACTTTACCTTCTATGTAATAGAACTACTCCCATCTGCAGCATTTCATTCGAGACTCTTTTAGGTCTTGCAATTCTCCTGCTGACTGTTCTTAGGTGTTCCACCCCTGAGATCAGTTTGATGCTGTTGACTCTTAGATTTCACCTTCCATCTCAGTGAACCGAAGTTTAGTGCAAGAGAAAGTCAGAAGCACAGCTCTTCCTAGAAAGTATTACACAGCCAATTCAAGTACCTTGACAATTGTTTAGTATTTGGAGACTCTGTGAGGTGACTTGGTGAGAAAAAACCAGACCTTGTTGATGGGATGGACAAGAACTGAATTTTCTAGGAGTTGCTGCAAGATAAGGTGACAGTCTGGAGGTAGAGGGAGTTTGAGAAATTATCTCAAGGTTTCAGAAGGAGGCAAAAGCATAAAGGTGGTAACAGCAATGGATGGAAGGAGGAGAGAGCTTGAAAAGAAGTGCTTGGCATATTAGTCCTGAGTCAATGTCTACATTCAGGATGATTCACATTGTGTCTGGGGCCTTACATGCTGATTCAGATCATTAGAAATTGCAGTGGGTATGTGAAATACAAGCTGCACACCCAGCACAATCTGCAGGGAACTTCATGGATCGTGCCAGGATGGAGAGATCAGGTGCCCTTCCTGTGCCCGACTGCAAAATGATTGAGGAGGAGTGGCCAAGGGGCTGAGCTGACATGCACCCTGTGCAGAGCTCCTGAGCAGCCTGTGGGACGGCCTGAGCCAGGGGGTTCATCTCTGCTGCTCTTCTGGCACTGTGGGCAATGCTCCAGCCCCTGGGGATGGCCTGAGAGCACGTGATGCCCCTCAGTTGCTCACAGACCTGATAAACTACAAACTGTATCTTGAGCCTTGGAGCTTTTCCCTTTCCAGTTTTGGAATACTCAGATGTCTCCGAACAAGAAAAGGGAAACAACAAATACAATGGGGTGGGAGAATGAAGTGGTAGCAGTGTGACTGTGTGGCCCAGGGTTGCTAAAGTCATGTTTTTACTTTTAGCAGAACTGTTTTGAAAGGAGTGAGTGGGTCATCAGTGTAAATGGTATTTCAAAGTACGTTGCTAGTTTTGTTTCACTCCTTAATGTGGACATGAAGGTTCAAGAAACACTGGTAGAAACATTCAGTCTAATGATGCAAGTCAGGTCAAGAGGTAAATGCCAGGGAAAGTCTGTCTGGCAATTTCTAGAGAAGGCTGGGAGAGAGAGGCTGAAGGATGTACCTCAATAGTGCTTGTGGAAAATCATGAAGAAATCTGAGCAGGTTGTGCAAAAGCCAGATTTGGGAGCAAGTTGCTGAGTTGGCAATGAGCTGAAATGCTAAAGTCTGCAGCCACAGTAAGGATGAGGTGGATTAAAGACCTTGAGTGTTGACCAAAGAAAACATAGGAACATCTTGGTGGTAATTTTGTCCTGGAGTCAGTCCAGAAAGGACTCAGATGCATGAGTCAGTCCATGGAGCTTGAGAGTCTTTGGCTTGCACTGCTTTATTTCTGACCATTCTGGCAAGACTGTTCTGGCCACCAATTTGGCCTGGAGTTTAGAACGTATTATGTTTGACCTCTCTTGCTTCTCGTCTCTTCCTCCTTACCTTACGTTCAACTCAAAGTCAAAACCTATTGCTCTGTCACCTGCTAATTGTTCTCTTGCTTTATGCAGCTCCTTGAAACAGAAATACTTGGATTTGTAGGTTTTGGGTTTTTTTATTTAATAAGTAATATAATAATATAATCCCTTAAAGGTATTCTTGTTTTTCCTGGTTTCCTGTGACATCCCCTCAAGGTTTAATTGGTTCACTCCTGGTGCTAATGTCCTAAGATGATGTGTACTCAAGTCCTTTTTCAGTAAATAAACTTTTTTTATATAGTAAATTACTCTGCTGGGTTGTGTCATCTGTGCCAGGTCACTTGTTTCAGCCCTTGGACTGCAGTAGCTCTGAGACAACTGTTTGTCCTCGTGTCTGGGGGTGCAGCATTCCTGCTCCAGTCTGGCCCTGCTTTCCCTCAGCAGTGGCCTCACAGGGTGCTCTGGGGAGCAGGACTGCAGGACTTTTTCGTGGTGCTGAAACAATCTCTCATTTTAGCCACTGCTGAATTGATTTCACCTGGAACCTGTTTGGTCTGTGTGGCTGTGTCTGTTACATTTACAATGTTCCCAAGATCCATAAAAAGGTTTATATGAGTTACACAGTTCACGGGCTGATCATTGTGTAATCTGCATGGTCTGACCATCCCATGCTGCTTTGCTGCTAGGCTGACACCTGGAACATGTGATGGTGTGGTAGATATTGTCTGCAGAAAAGGCATATTTTAAAAATCTGATGGAATTCTTCAGAGGGGCAAAGAGATTGATTTAATAGGCTCTATGTAAACATGTTACAGTGAGGAGGGAGAACTGTGGTGTATGGGTCAGTCTGCTGGTCCTTAGAGCAGTCTCCCCAAACTACAAAATGTCTTCTCAGAGTTCAGTTCTGTGTTCGGGAAGGGGAGGAAGCTCTTTGTCAAGGTTTTCCTCTCTGTATTTTCTGTTAGATTTGATGGTGTCCACGATCGTTTCTGCCTTCAGACTGTTCTAGTTAAAAGAACTCAAAAACATTCTTAAGGAGTTTGTTTGTCTCTGTAGCCAGTGTGAAGAATAAACAAATAGAATTTGAATTTTAACTTACACAAACCCCATTTGTACCTAACACTGGCATACACGATGCTTAGTGTCAGTTTATTTCACATTTTAGAACCTTTGTGTCATAGGGTGAATATAACTTAAGGTAGATTGCTATGAAACACAGGAGTTTGGTCTTGCTTTTGGATGACAGATAATTTGATCACTTCTTTGGAAACAGAAATATTTTGTGTTTGATGTAAAACCAGACCAGGCAGCTGATGGGGTTGATTACTTTCAATAACAAGAATTCCTGTGTGTCAGGGCAAACCCATCCCCTGATCACACAGCTGTGCCTGGCTTTGGGTTTCTTTGTGTTGTACTGATTATTGGTGTTAATATTATTTCCTTGTATGCAGAGTAGGAGAACAGAATATTAATAGAGAAGACCCACTTGAAAGTCCTAAAAGAATAATTTATCTTTTCTGAAGTGGAATTTTTTGGCAGGGCTGAAGCTATTGAACCAGTGAAGACATAGCTGACTTAAATTAGTCATACTGTTAAACTAAGTTGTAATTAAATATGAAGATCAAGATATGTTATGAAATTTTCTGAAAATTCTACAAGCTTTGTGTTTCTGTGATTTGAAAACTCACATGATAACAGCTTTAGATGACATGGGCAGTTTCTGCATGCACTCTAAAAGAGAAAAAAGAAAATACCTGATTTTGAGAAAGATGGATGATGACAGCACTCCTGTATTCTGTAACTGTTGATCTCAAAACACTCTGTGGCATTTATATTTTAGCCTTTCCAAGTAGTAACTGATCATTATGTCAGTGAACTATGATAACTAAAAGTTGTGGAGAATATGAGGAGCCCTATGAGGAGCGACTACGGGAANTCAGTTGGTTTTATAAATTTTCATTTTTTGATTTAATTTATGCATTTGTTTTGCTTCTTTTCATAGTTCTGTGCATTTTAGTTTAAATATTTTATAATATCTTAGTAAATTTTTGGGAGGATGGTAATACTGCTGTTGTTTTCATTCTTGTACCTTGAGTATTTTATCTTTCTTTTTAGCAGGATGGGAATATTTCTACTAATCACATTTCAGGCATGCTGAAAATGTCTTACACTGGTGCTTTTGAATGGGATGTTAATGTTTGTGCACAACATTGATTTTAAGATACAGAACTTAAAAATGACTGATGAGAGTGTGTGGAAAATTTGACCCAAGTATTTAGAAATTATTGCATATCAGTGTAGCGTAACGACTGCCAGGAAAAATGAATGTATTCTGAGCTTTCCTTGAATTCAGTTTAGAAGTTCTACAGAATGAATTCACTTTGTAAAAGTCCACTAAATGTGGTGGCTAATCCACCTACACATACTTGGTTGTTGCTGAACAATAAAATTAAACACGTTTTATTCCTGTGGTATCCAGATCTTTTCCCTCCTTTTTCCATCCCCATCAGACTAAATGTCTTTGTTTTATTTTTCTTCATAGATTGAAATGCTAAGAAAGAAAGTAAAAGAAAAGGAATTATTTATAATACAGCTTTTAGAAAAAATCTCTTTCTTAGAATGTGAGGTAAGGCATTAACTTTTGAGTTTATATTGTGATTATTTTATGAAACTGAATAAAATTTGAAGCAATGTCATCCAATGTTATCTGCATGCATGTTATTGCATATTTACTAAATGTATTTGCTGTTCTTCAAATGAAAATCAAACTTATAACACCAGCCATGTGAGGAATGTATGTAATAAAGTCTCAATATTCATGCTAAGTTTTTTTAATGTATACAATTTCACAATGGTGTTGTAAAGGCTTAAACCAGAAGCTTATGAATGAAACTGTTGGTTTAATTTGCATTTTTTCCCAGAATTAAGGATTCCTTTATTTTCCCACTACATATTTTTACATTATTTCTTGTGGGGCAAAGGCAAGTTTATTTCCTTGTTCAATTAATATAATTCAAATAAAATAAACTTCTGATGAAAATTACTGTTTTCCAGAATAAAGAATTACAAGATAAACTAGACTACTTAATGGAAAACCAACCAAAGACCAATATAGAAACCAGAGATGCTGGTGTAGCATGTGATCTTCCATACAGGTATTTGCTTTTCTGGTTTGTTCGTAGGAAAATTCCCATAATGCCTCTTATTAGAGCCATACTAATTAACCATTCTGCTAATAAACTGTTGGGAGTTGATTGTGGAGTTTAAAAGAGCACTTCACTCCTGAGTGTAGTGCACTCCAGTGACTTACGGTTTAGGACTTACTATTTCTTTTTAAAGATGCAAACATATTGCAAACCCTTGGGGGTGTTTATTTACAGCAATGTGATTTAAGCAGGGAGTAAAGCTGGAAGTCAGAGATGTGACTGTGAGATATGGAAATACCAAGGCAGCAGAAGGCACTGACAGCTCTGCCTGAGGCTGGGCACTGCTGCCTTTGCACACATTTTACTCCGTGTGTGCCCAGAGATGGGACCAGGACCATTGGAGAGGGCAGGAACACTGACAGGAACAGTGAAGGGCTGCAGCAGTTCCTGGAGATGTCCTGGGCTGGGCTGGGTGATTGCCAGCTGAACTGCGCACTAACATGACCTCTTCTCCACCGGAGACAATGGTGGCCAAGGGCTCTGCAGCCTGGCTTTTTAAGGGTCAGGAGCTGTGTCTCCCCTTCTCCTTCTCCTGCACTGAGCCCTGGGAGCACAGCTGTGGACTTGCACTTGAGTCTTCCCCACCAAGTCACCACAGGGGAGGACAAAGCAGAAAACAAGAGAGTAACATAAGGAAGGGCACTGCATGTTATTCTTACCACCACCAAGTAAACGTGTCTTAACTGCCCTCCAAATTGAATCATTTCTAAATTAGCACATGAGATCAACAAGCAAACTAAAGTTTCCTTCATAATTTAGAAATACACTAATTTCAGAGTTCAGCCTAGAGCATATTTTAATGGCATGTGTTTTGAAATCTTAAAACAGTGTTTTTCACTCAGGGTGTCAACAGAAATCTCTGGGGCCCTCTCTGGGACCTCTCTGTTTGTAAGCTTATCTGATATTTTTCCTATTTTTGAGATTTATCTCTGTGTGGAAATGTACCTCTGTGCCTCTGTACAGTTTACATCATGGAATTACTCTACACAATTAATTGTGCTCTTCAATGTAACATTTGACATCCACTTTAGTCCAGTGGTGAGTGTCCCCACCTCTCATGCAGGAGACCAGGGGTTCAGTTCCCACCAGGGAGGCAGTGGTGCCCTTTAAGAGTTGGACTCGATGATCCTTGTGGGTCCCTTCCAACTCAGAATATTCTGTGATTCTGTGATTGCTGTGGTTTTTAGTTGCAGGGTCCTTAGTACAAGTAACTATTGCTGGACATCCCACTATGAGCTCCCGCAAAAGCCTGCATTTAAATGTGCCAGTATCTGCCACAGTTTTTATCAAATATACCTTGTGGCATTATAGCAAACAAATATGGAACCTATCAAATACTCTGATTAGTTTAATTTTAGCATGTCAGTATCAAAAGAGGACACAAATTCATTGCCATGGCATTTCGAGCCCAGCTGCCTGATACTCTGATGTTAAGTCTGTAAGACTTTCTTGTCTCCTTAACAGTGCAGGTACCGAGAACAGATCTCCTGAGAGTCCGAGGCCGGTGAGGACGTACACCCCGTTCAAGAGAGTGTTGGAATTCAGCACAAAGAGCAGCACATCTTGAGCACTCATCGTGCTTTGTAAACACGAGCAGATATCTTGCGCCTTTGCAGCGTGATTAGACAAATTTTTAGCAATTCATAGAGAAGAACAGCAGCATGATGTCTTGCTAAATTTATCCTGAAATCGGCTTTTTAGTAACTTTTTAAATCTGAAGTTACTACTGACGTTGCCTGTGAGGGGGATGCGGGAGGAGCAGGATGAGTGAAGCAGCAGATGTTGCTCATTCAGCTGTCCCGTGCCGTGTGTCATTTCAGACGCCTGTCAGGAAGGAGTTGTGCAGCTGTACAGTGTTTTTCCCTCAGTTGTGTTGTAACCCTGTGTAATGAAGCTCTAATATTTGCTATGGTCAGTACTACCTGAAGCTGTGCTGGCAGAGGGCATTCGTGTGGAAGGTGGATCACACCTGTCAGAGCTGCTGCTGCCCAGGGCTCTCCTCAGCTGGGAGCAGCTCCCTTGGACCCAACACTCCTGTACTGGGAGGGAGAGAAACGACTGGGCTGTTCCAAACAATTCCCTCAACACGTGCAGATGAATGTTGTGGTTGTTGCTCAAAATAGTCACCGATAGAGCAGATTATAGTGGAATTGGCTTTGTTGGACTGAGGAATTAGTTTGCACTTCCTCAGTCCTGGGATAAAGTGGCCATTTCAAATTGTGTAGGAAAATCCCTGATGCTTTATTTATTTAGAGGAGGGAGTTTTCATTGAACAGAATTTTGCTTAGTGCAACCTGCAGCAGTCCTCCCTGCAATTCCTACAGCAATAGCAATCCTGAATCAGGATTTTGGTTTTTGATTACTGTTTCTTTTTAACCAAAGCACGTAAAATCTTATCCTTGGCTTCAAAGTAGCAGCAGGAATGACTGCATCTAGTACTGAACTCATGAAAATATATATAGGAGATTTTTTTCTTACATATCTCGTTTTGCTCTCCCAGTCTTAGTGAACTTAAAATGAATGATGAATATTTTATTGTAGTTCTTTAACATGAATGAAGGACTTTTTTTTTTTTTACTTACAGTAACTGCTACAGAAAACAAACAACTTACGTTTTGTGTGATTAATACTGTTCTTGCATTCAGTGTCAACCCCAGGAGGTTCTCACCTTGCCATAGGGCTTCCCAAAGGGATGGCTTTTATCTCCAGTCTAATGTACGTTCCTAAATCCTGCCCTCTCTATTCAAATCAAGTACACTCACTAAAGTTGTATTTAAAATAATAATACTGACCTCATATTGAACCGGAGAGGTGATGAGTAATGACTCAACTCCGATTTCAGGGAAAAGCTTTGTGCCTGTGGAATGGTACCTCCACCTAGTGGTTGACAACAGCAAATATTTGGACAGTATCTCTTTTTGAAGAGACAGATACTAGAAACTAACGCCTACTGGTATATTAATGTTCATTAGGGATGAAAATTTAGGTTGTTACATAATGTCTTTTAGCGGTTTTGTGCTCAAATAGTCCCTCTGTATTTCAGAAATTTAATTCTGAACCAGGGTTTGTAGAAGTTACCTTCAAACTTAAGGTGAATGGATGAAGGTGGTGTTTTTAGATGAAAGGTAGTGCATGTTGTTGTAAAAGACAATAACTAACAAATTTAAACAAGTGAAAATCCTTTATCCCTCTGGTTTTGTCCACAGTGCAGGAAACAGAACCTGATGACAGTGAATGGTAGGAGAGGGCAGGATATGTATCAAAATGCTGTTTTGACACAAAACTTCAAATGGAAGTTAATTCTATTTTAATAGAGGACTCCTTTGAAAATACTGCAAGCTGTTTTAACTCTGGGACTTGCAAAGTTATGAAAATCTGCTCAAGACTTTACCAAGACTGCAGCAAGGCCTTAAGTTTTTACTGTAAAAGTTTTCTGTGTAAATTCTGTCTTGATTATTCGATGAAATGTGGTATTTTTTTCTAAACCAAATAAGGACTCAAGTGAATGCTGTATTTTAAGAGCAGTGAGCTGGATGACCAAATGATTGGACGACTGGTCTAAACTTGGTAACTGTGAAGGACAGGAGAGGAACTGTATTTATATGATTGTGTTACATGAAAATGTAGAGCTTTCCAGTTAAATGAGCAGCAATGTAAATAGCACAGACAATGAAAAATCTGACTGAAAAGACTGTAACACTTATGTACAAATTTTGTCAGTTTGAGATTGGGTTAATTAGTATTATAACTTTAGAAATTTGTGTAATTTCTGTAAACAGCAATAAAAGCCATATAGAAAGGTCCCAGAAAGTGCATTAAAGGTAAGTCAATTGTATGACTACATTTGTACCATGATAAGTATTCTTTTGTGATTTATTCCAGATACTCTGGAAAGTATTTTGGGATACAGTTTTCATATATGCTGTATAAATAATGCATTATGTTCTAGGCTTTTAATACTTCCTGTATGTAGGACAAGAAATTGCAATAAACACTGTATTTAAACTTGCCATTCTGTTGTGTCAGCAGTCATTTACAAATAAACCCACCTTAAAATGCTGCAAACTACAACTCTACACAACCTTCTTTGTTTCAAATATGTGGATGCAAAGCGGCTCCTCAGGAGCCTCGATGTTCCTGTTGATGTTTCCTTTGGCAGATGGGCTCTTGAGAACAGGAAGGCACTCCCTTGCTAAAGACTCTTTCTCAAAGCCAAGGAACAAAAGTAGATGAACTCTTTCATGAAACAAAGAAATATTGACTTGCACAGGATAAACAAGACCTGGGCAGCACAGCTCTTGCAAAAGAACTCCAGCAGCTTCAGATCCCACAGATAACATCTGAATACATCCGGATGATGCTCTCCAGGCTTCAGCAGGATGAGGTTGGGATGGTTGTGGCCCATCTTTAGTTACAGTTTATATCCACTCACTGATAATAGAGATTTATTTTTAAAATTGTCACAATCAAACAATTTACATGTCAACGAAATAAGAAGAGCAATCACAGTGTTACAGGTTTACAATGCTCAGATGAAAAATGTGAGGGTTTTTTTAACTCAAATGATATTTCTCTGTGTATGTCTGTCCAGTACAGATTGCCAACAGGACCTCATAAAATCTTGCGGAGATCAGCACAGCTCATGCTGAACTTACAACATGGGGTTGTAGGAGTTGGATACTTTTCAGAGAGCTTTAAATACTTGTTTTGGCTTCTGAAGACTTTTAAACATGGACAGATGAGAAGTAAGTTCTCTCTGCAGTGAGTCCGTGATTCTGCACAGGAAATCCCTGCTCCACAGAATGGAGATGTACATGCCGAGAGTTTCTTTCCACTTAATTTTATTTCATTCCCGTTCAGCACCTGGAGCTATTTGCATGTGTAAGAGAAGAAAAGTGCTCAAGAGACCCGAGTTAAGGCCCTCCCTCAAGCACTTCCTCCTGCCTGCAGAGGAAAAAGGCTAAAAAGCAGGATCAAGTGTTACTTCTTGCAAGATGCAGAAATGCTGCATGGATGGCGTAACTTAGGCCTGTATTACAGAGAAACAATTCAAAGAACTTGTGTCCTTTAACAGCGAGGAGTCTCCTGGTGAGAAAAACCTCAAGTGACTTCCTCTTCCCTGAACCTTTAAGGCAAACTCCTCGAGGGATTTTCCACAGGAGATGATCCAGGTTGTGCCTAAGTCAGTGAAACCATCTCTTCAACTGGTCATGGAATGACTTTTCTCATCCTGACTGTGGGTTTTTTCCATGGGTAGCTGCCTACTTGATTAATCCCATTTCCCCCGGCCCTCAGCCTTTCCCTTGGCTGTCCAGCTGCACAAACAAAGGGCGGGTGGACATTTCCAAGCACTTCCTCCTCCAGTCCCTCTGGGCTGGCCCTGCCTTTGTCCTGCCCATAAAACAACCCCTTCAACAGTCTCTGAGGAATGAGCCTCTTCTCTATTGCTCACATCAAGAAACCTCCACTGGGATCGAGTTAAAACAGCTGCCAGCTGCCACCTGGGAGCCACCATTCCCTGGTGACCTCCCTGCTGTGGATGGAGTGGCTTCTCATGGGAACTTGTGCCAGTTCTGGAGGTCTGGAATCAGTGTTGTACCACAGTCTGAACTTTGTACCATACATGAACAAGTTAAAACTTAAATGCCATGTGAAAGGCTTTAATAGACCCATGGAAAGTAAACCTTGAGTCCTTGTCACTCTGCAAAGGGCTGCTCAGACCACGGGAACAGCACAGCTCTTGTCCATGGAAACGCCAGGCCATTAACTGGAGACATTCCAGCAGAGTTTTGATCTCGCTCAGAGGGCTGAGCTC